>BROF01003084.1:104838-119553 GCA_024346535.1 Eptatretus burgeri | reverse complement strand
GGGGGGGGGGGAGGAAAGAATGCATGGGGTGGACCAGATTTATACAGAAGGAAACTCACAAGGGAAAAACTGGATATTTGGAAGGAAGGGGCATGGGGCTTAACAATGGTAGAAAAGATCATGGTTTTGGATTGAGGATGATCTGAGATGGTGGTGAACAGTTGTCTTGAAGAAATGGAAGGAAGAATGAGATTGAAGACAATGTGGAAGTTAGTTCTACAGGTGGGGAAAAAGAAGAACGATTGAGTGGAGGTGAATAGTGATCCTGGATTTAGGTAATTTCACCAGAAGGGGGTTAATGGCGGAATGCATGCACCCTGCAGAAACCTGGGGGGCGGGGGGGGTACAAAGCATGGAGAGAGCAGGGGGTGCAAGAACAGACAGGAGGCAGTAGAAGAAAGAGACAACCAACATGTCTGAGATGGGAAAGTGATATGCCCACAGACTCAGCTTTAGCATGGGAGATTGCAATGATCTTCAAGGCCATGATTTCCACCTTGTCAAGCTGATCAAGGTGTGAGGCAGGGAAGTCAGCCCAGAGGGAAAAGCAGTACTCCAACAAGCTGCAGATGAATGTGTTGTAGATGGATAGGAGTTCAGGTGTGCCAAGGAAAGACTTTGTATGATGGAGGATGCCCAATCAGCGGCTGGCTTTGAATGCCAACTTTGAAATGTGGTTTGTCCAAGACAGATTGTGGCTGATAGTGAGACTCAGGAGTTTGAATGTCTGAACCTCCTCAAGAGGAATACTAAGAAAGTAACGGTGGAGGGATGTGGGAGGGGAGGGGGTTGCCAGACTGTCCTTTCAGAGAGATAGAGAGATAGAGATAGTGAGTGTGAGATTTGTCAGGATTGAAAGGCATATTCCAAGTATTTGACCAGCTTCTGATTTTGTTCAAGGCCTGAAGAGAAGGAAGAGGCTGCAGCCTGCCTGTCTGAAGGATGAGGGATGTCACGACAGAAGGTGGGTCATCAACAAATAGATAAAGAGGATGTTCCAGAGTCAGAGAGATCATTTATGAAGATCAAGAATAGGACTGGAAGCAGAAAACTACCTTGGGGGCATTCCAGCCTTGACAGGGAGAGAAGATGAAAGGATTCCGTTGAGTGCTACACATTGGCTATGAGAGTAGAAGAAGTCAGTCAGCCATGTGTGGAGTTGATGTTGGATGCCACAGACAGAGCTTGGATACTAAGGATAGTACAAGGTGATCTACCAGCATCTCATAAAAAAGAGAAAATAAAAAATATGGCACTGTGCTTCTCAAAATCACTATTTGGCAATGACCTTCATCATCAGGTCAAATATTGTGTTTTATACCCATCTATTTCCAGTCAGCCGATGGAAGTTCAGTCTCTTGACCTGGGAATCACAATCAGTCATTAACTCAACTCGGCTGACCACTTCGTGAAGCTGGCTGCAAAGTTAGCCGCATACTGGGTATCCCCCGTCATTTGTTAAAATATCAGAACAGGCTTCAAAATAAAGAGTTTGTTTTGGAGAACTCTTTTAAAGCCTCCTTCCCGCTAAAAAATAGCCCCTTGAAATTGTTTGTGGGGCTTACTTTTATGTGGGGCAGAGGGGAGGGGTAACTTTTTATTGACAACTTTGATTTTGTTTTGTACACTGTTAAGCACACAATGTCATACTCCAGCTGTTTTGCACAAAAGTAATAACAATATAAGATGATTGATGGTTCAGTGACAGCTGTACCACACAATGGGAATAAATCCCAGTCACTGTTCACTTACCATCAAAATAATAATCATCGGTTTATTTCACCTGGGATACGAAGAAGTGAATATGCAGGGGGGGGGGGAGGGTGAGGGTGGTCGTGAAGAAGGCTTTTCCCCCAGGTTTCTGTTCCTGCAGGGTGCATGTGGTCCACCATCAACCTACTTCTGGTGAAATTCCCTCAATCCAAAATCACTGCTCGCCTCAACTTGTCTGTTCCTTTCCCCCCTCCCCTCCCTCCACCCCCTTCCCCCCACACCTGTGGAACCAAATTCTACATTCCATTAAATATCATTCTTCCCTCGAAGATCAAAGATTGTTCATCTTTTCAATACACCCGTTCCCCACCATCTCAGATCATGCCTCATCTAAAACCATATTTTATACCACGTTAATCCCTCCCCTACCCCCCCCCCCCACAACCCCTCCCCAAGTTAACTCTTTCCAAATTTCCAGTTTTCCTTTCCTGAGAGTTTACTTCTGTATTCCTCTTGTGCACCATGTATGTCTTTCCCTCCCCTCTGATTCCTCCCCAGATACCTTATTTGTCCAAGTCCCCCCGTTGAATTAACACAAGGTGGGGTTGACTCAATCTGTCATCCTTCCGAGGTCGGCAAAATGAGTACCAGTGTACTGGTATTGGGGCACGGCATCAGTGGCATAGTCGCACCCCAACAAAATGATAGCTACCCGTCAGCCAAGCTGTCACACGCAAGAAGAAGAACTGAGACAGGTCATTGGCCTCTGTTTTGAAATCACCTCTCCAATTACGTAGCTCTATCAGCTCTCTCAGCCCTCCTACCCTCCACAACAACTCCAATGTGCATGTATTCTTCCAGTAACCCCCTCTTGGTTAAACTCCCAACATCTAAGATGAATGCACACCACAACTCTTTTGTTTATCTTTTTCCAATTGGTGAATTGGCTTCTTGAGGCTTTTCAATCCTATCTCTCCCTCCAATGCTCAGAAGCAGACGGTGCACCACCATCTCATGTCATCTGCCATTCATATGCACAATATTTTTGAATACCTTTAACTATACCTGACCGAACCCAACATTTTATTGTACCCAACCCTCTTGCAGGTCACTGTGTTTGTTACCCATCCCTCCTCTTTCTCCTCTTTTCCTGTTTGTTTATTCCCTTGTTTGTATCCAACTGTTACCCCATTGTCAGTTTGTTGCCTTTGTTACCTTGCTCTTCCATGAGCTTGTATGTTGTATGGCAAGAAAAGGGCAACACATGGCTGTTGGTGGCATCGTTGCAAGACAGTGTGGTTGTGCTGCTTAGGCATTGCCCCCTGTAGGTGAGGGCAGAGATTTTTGGAAATTGGTGAGGATGTCAGCATTAATTTACTGACTCTTCATCAAAACACCTTTCACATCCACTTGCTAATGCTTGCAAACAGGTCCTCTGTTTTACGTCCATCCGAAGGCCGGTGCATTTTGTGATGCAATGCCCTGCCTGCGGAACACCAAGCTGAGTTTATCATGAGACTGGGAATTAAATCCAGAATAAGCAAGTTAAAGGTAAGCGTTGAGCTCGCCCTGACAGGATGGTGCAGAATGGACTTCCAGAAGTCAAACTCTTCACAATCCTGTCAGGACGAGGAAAGCTTTCATGAGATTCAAAGGAACTTACTGAAAATCTTTGTTGATGTTCATGTGGTGCATCCCTTCAGCCACACGGATGTCACTGCCATGACAACTTTTGTGATTGCAGTTGCGGCAAAGAAACACAACATCATCTGGAGGAACAAATGGTTGCTTCTTGAACTTAGCGATTTTTTTTGGGTTTGTTTTTCGCATTAACTTGCGTTGGCATATGCTTTCTTCTTGGAAGGTTTTTATCTGCCGGAACATTGTAAAGATGAGCAATGAAATACAGCAGCGAAACGTATATTTTGTCATCTGGACAAAGGCTCAGGTCAAATATTTTTATTAGACAGTGGTTTTAACTAAATATCCTAAAGGAAAGGTGAAAACGAGGGTAAGGAGGTGAGGGATGGATGATCAGAAAGCTACAGAAGAAGGGAGGGGACCAATTAGGTTGGAGGAGGGAGGGTGAGATGACAGGAAGGTAGATTTTAGGTTAAATACAGAATGTAGGCACTCAGCTGTTATAGTCATGTTGTTGGTGATACATCTTAGGTGAGTTAAGGAAATTAACTGAAGCACAAATTATTGACTGGCTTTCTAAGCTGTCACAAGGTCTTGTGGGTTAGAAATAGAGAAGAGAGCTGAACTTTTAAATGAGTAGAGCTGTGAGTGTTAGCTCATCCACACCTTACACAAATACGCAAAGGATGGTGGCACAGGAGGAGGCGCATTCGGCCCATCATGCCGATGCTGCATGGGCCCCAGTATCATCACCCATCCACACACAAGCTACTGACAAATCCTGCCAATATCCCCATCTCCCTCCATCTCCAATGCATCCAGGTACCCATCTAATTCACATTTAAACGGAACCACCCCCATACATTACAACTATATACCTTTCCAGGAAGAGCATTCCATGCATTAACCACTCTCCAACTGAAAGACCCCTGCCTTAAAACTGTCCTTACTCTCATCTTGTTTCCCCTCAAACAATGGGTCCTAATCTTAACACTGTCCACTCTGCTGAAAGATTGCATTGCACCTATCTTATCCACACCCTTCATTATCTTAAACATCTCTTAAAAAACATCGCAATCACCTCCATTCCAATGTATAAAGTCCTGTCTCCTTCAACTGTTTCTCACGGCTTAGTCAAGCTAGCCCTGGAATCAATCTAGTTGCCCTATGCTGTACACTCTCTATGGCAGCTATATCCTTCCTCAATGTGGTGATTGAAACTGTGTACAATATTCTAGATGAGGCCTCACTAAATTCCTATACAGTGTCAACACCACCTCTTAATTTCTAATTTATCCCCAGATGAATACGACGTGGACTATTCCATGACTGCACATATGGTATTCTTGTAAAGGTGGAGCAAGGCTTCGGGAAGAAAGCATCAGCAAGCCCGATACAAGCAGCCAAGCCGCTGGGAGGTTCTTTCGGCAATGCCAGAAATGTACTTGTCTCAACTAAAGTAAGAAGTGATGTCCAGACCAAGAAGACAGATGCCACCGAGTCATTGTAATGGTGTTTGGTCCATAACTAGGTTATCAAAAGAGGGGGATCTTGACCTGGACATGGATAGTTGGTAGGTCTTCTTTTTATTGATGCTGATGAACCAGTCTTTTCCGCAGTTACTGACATTCTCATGGTCCCAATTTAGATTGACGCTGGCTTGAAGGCGGAGTGATGCAGGCAAGGAGCCAGGATAAGTAGTGTTTAGGGTTGAGTCATCAGCATAAATGGCTCGCCGAGGTGAAATGCAGTCGGGCAAGTCATTTGTCGAAAACAGAAACAAAGAAGACCCCAACACAGAGCCCTGGGGGAAACCTGCATTAATGCTCTGGGCTGTCGAAGGTTGACCTTCATGCCACACAAATATTTGGCAATCTGTAAGAAAGTCTGAGATTATTTCAGGCAAAGGCCCAGATATACCATATGACTTTAGCTTGTGAATGAGACCCTCATGACAAACTTTATCAAAAGATTTAGAGATGTCAAGGGCTGCAAGTTTGGTCCCACCACACCGGTCTAGGGTTTGGTTCATGTGTTCAGTTATAAGGGAAAGAACATCACAATCACCAGTGGATCGGAGATGACGGAATCCCAACTGAGTGTCAGGAGATTGTGGTCTTCCAGAAAAGTCATAAGCAACTGGTTTATAAGGCATTCAAATACTTTGCTCATATTTGGAGGAAGGCTAATATAGTTTGATGGATAAGATTTCTCCCCAGAGCCTTTAAATGCAGGTACAACTGAAACCAACTTCCAGCAAGGTGGGAATACCGACTTTGATAGGCACAGGTTGTTCAGTTTTGAGAGAAAAGGGGACAATTCAGGTAGGCACATCTTCAGGACAATTGCAGGGATACATTCTGATCCAGTAGCTTTTGAAATGTCTGGCCCTCTGATGACTTCCCCAACTTTCTGAGGAGTGATAATGACAGTGGATGCCCACACGGGAGGGACAAGTAGTCAGCGATTGAGTGGTCATCAAGTGTGGAGTTTGCAGCAAAATGCTCAGCAAAGAGGTTTGCTTCATCAATGTGGAAGGAAAGGCCTTCAGGATCATTGAAAAGACAGGGACTGTTGATCGATTTTGGCTATGGAAAGGCGTAGGTTATATTTTCACCCATGTTGACATGTCCGTCTGTCTGTTAGCAGGATATCTCAAAAATTTATTAACGAATTCTGCAAAATTTGGTGGACAGGGTGGGTGCACGCCAAGGACAAATTGATTAGATTTCAGTGAATATCTAGATTTGGATCCAAGAGTTTTTAAAGTGATTCTTCACCAGTGAGAGATACGGCCGAAAACGATATATAGCACGACATCTCGAAAGGTTATGGATGGATTCAGATGAAAGTTGGTGGACAGGTTGGGTGTGAGCCAAGGACGGCTTGTTTCGATTTTGATGAAGAAGCGGATCTGGATCGGAGAATTTTTTGAAATAATTCTTCATCGTTGAGAGATATTGAGGTTGAGGCCAAAAACGATAAGTAGCACGATATTTCAAAACGTTGTGGACGGATTCGTACAAAACTTGGTAGATGAGTTTGGTAGGTGACAAGAACAAGCTGATTCGATTTTGGGTAAGGTACAAATGCAGATCCAGCTTATCAGTGGGATACATAACGTAAAATGTTCATCCTGGCAGAGGTATGCGCTCTTCCGAGTGGTGTTCTCGTTTTAGCTTGCTAAGCCCCTTCCCACCAGAAGCCGTGCTATATGATACACATTTACAGAGTGAATGTGTCCCTCCCACCCCACAAACACAACCCTACTCCCAAAACTGAACCCCAGGGGCTATGAAAATTTTAATCACCTAAAACCTTATTGTGCACACCCTGAGTACAATCACCAGTTTTTAACTCATTCCATCCAGTGGTTTAGGATTTTTTTTGTTTAATATACATTGTCGAGGCTCATACAAGAGCTAACACACAGAACATATAACAAGGGGAGCAGGAGACAAGAGTGGTGGGAGAGGGAAGGACAAAACAGTGGGGAACAGAGACATGAGGAGATCTGTGGAATGGAGAGGGATGGGATGGGGTACACCAGGTAAACAAGATGGAAACTGCAGGGACTTTCAGGAAGGAAAGCAGGGAATTTGAACGACATTTGGGGTGGACTAACAGGGGCAGAACTGATCGTGGTTTTGGATGGGGGAAGATAAGAGATGGTTGTGAACAGCTGTTTTGAAGACCTGGAGGGAAGAGTGGGATTGAAGATAGTGTGGCAGTTTGTTCCAAAGGCAGGAAAAAACAGAGGAATGAAAGAGTGAAGGTGAGAATTAATTCTTCATTTTGGTAGTTTTTCCAGAAGGGGGTTGCTGGCAGACCTTGAGCACCCTGCAGAAATATTGGGGGGGNNNNGGGGGGGGGGGGGGGTGGATATCGTAGCTAGAGCAAGGGGTGAGCGAGGGCGGAGTGGAGACGGAAGAAGACAGAAAGACCACCGACCTGCCTGCGGTGAGAAAGTGAGAGACCCAAAGACTCAGCCTCATCGCAGGAGATGCCAATGATTCAAAATGTCTTGGTTTCCACAGCGTGAAGCCGAGAAAGATGAGAGGTGGGAGCACCAGCACTCCATCAGGCTGTGGATGAAAGATTTGCATGTGATCAGGAACTCAGGTGTGCCAAGGAAGGACTTTGCACGACGGAGGATGCCCAGTCAGCGACTGGCTTTGGAGGCCAGCTTGGAAATATGGCTTTCCCAGGAAAGATCATGGCAGATAGTGAGACCCAGAAGCTTGAATGAAAGGACTTCCTCAAGAGGATTGGAAAGAAAGTAGATGGGGGTGGTTTGCCAGAAAGTAGATGGGGGTGGTCCTTTTGGAGAGAGATACTGAGAGTGTGAGATTCATTGGGATTGAAAGACATATTCCAAGTGTTTGACCAGCTTGTGGTCTGAGGAGAGGGCAGAGGCTGTAACCTGTCTGTCTGAAAGATGAGGGATCTCATGGCAGAGGATGGAGTCATCAGCATATAGATACAGAGGATTTTCTAAAGAGTCAGAGAGATAATTGATGAAGATCAGGGATAAGACTGGGCCTGCCTTGGGGCACTCCATCCTTGACAGGGAGAGGAGATGAAAGGATTACATTGAGTGCCACACATTGTCTACGAGAGTAGCGGAAGTCAGTAGGCCATGTGTAGAGTTGGCCTTGGATGCCATAGACAGAGAGTTTGGAGAGTAAGGCAGGATGCCAGACTGTATTGAAAGCATGAGATACTGTCGTGGCCAAAAATATTGGCACCCTTGCACTTTTTTCAAATAATGCACCATTTCTTCCAGAAAGTTGTTGAAATTATAAAATCTTTTGGTATCCACACATGCATTTCTTTGGTTTGCAGTGGAACAAAACAAAACAAAAAGTTGAAACAAATTTACAAAATCTGAGCTTATTCCACACAGAAATTCTAAAATGGCCTGGATAATATTATTGACACCTTTTAGAAGTTGTTAGAAAAAAAACTGAGATTTCAAGTGGGTGATTCTCCTTGACTTTGGAATTGAACTCACCTGTGGTGAGTTGCAGGTGCCTGCAATATAAAAATCAATCATTCAACCAGTTTGAATTGAGGAAAGGAGTCATTCTGCTGTTTTGTGTTACTGTGTGTACCGCAATGAGCATGGAGAAAAGAAAGAAAACCAGGGAATTGTCTGAGGAGGTCAGACACAAGATTGTAGCCAAGCATGGACAATTTCAAGGCTACAAGTCCATCTCCAGAGACCTTGATGTTCCCGTGTCCACAATATTATCAGGAAGTTTAAGGCCCATGGTACTGTAGCTAAACCTCCCTGGACGTGGCCGCAAGTGAAGACTTGATTGAAGATTGCAGCAAAGAATTGTTACAATAGTGGAGAAAGCACCTTGATCAATCGCCAAACAGATTCAAGCTGACCTTCAGACACAAGTTACGACAGTTTCAACTCGCACCGTCCATCGCCAACTTGATGAAAGGAGGTTCTATGGTAGGAGACCCACGAAGATTCCACTGCTGAGAGAGAGACATAAGAAAGCCCAACTGGAGTTTGCCAAAACACACCTGAACAAGCCAAAATCCTTCTGGGAGAATGTCCTGTGGACAGATGAGAACAAATTAGAGCTTTTTGGAAAAGCACATTATCTCTATGTTTACAGAAAACAAAATGAAGCCTTCAAAGAAAAGAACACCTTCCCCACAGTCAAACATGGAGGAGATCATCATTCAGTGATGTTTTGAGGTTGATGTGCTGGCTCTGGCACTGGGTGCCTTGAATGTGTGCATGGCATCATGAAATTAGGAGATTACCAAGGCATTATGGAGCACAATGTTCAACCCAGTGTCAAAAATCTGGGTCTCCGTCGAAGGTCATGGGCCTTGCAGCAGGACAATGACCCCAAACACACTTCAAAAAGCATCCAGCAATGGTTCAACACAAAGGACTGGACTGTTCTGAAGTGGCCAGCAATGAGTCCAGATCTAAATCCCATTGAACACCTGTGGGGAGTCTTGAAAACAGCAGTTGAGAGAAGGCACCCTTCAAACCTGGGAAAACTGGAGCAGTTTACACAAGAAGAGTGGCCCAAACTGCCAGTAGAGAGGTGTAGGAAGCTCATTCATGGCTATAGGAAGTGCTTGACTGCAGTTATTTTGTCCAAAGGATGTGATACCAAATATTAAGTCTACGGTGTCAATAATTTTTTCAATGCCATTTATTGTTATTTTCTGATGTAAAAGGACATATTAAGTTTTGAATCAAAAACAAAGGTTCTGTAATGTTAACAGTGAAATAAAGACCAAATACTTTTCTCAATTTCAACTTATTTTTTGAGAAAATTATGAGTTATTTGAAAAAAAAAGTGCAAGGGCGCAAATATTTTCGCCACGACCGTATGTCGAGAGAGACGACCCTGATCTCATGTTTGACATTGAGGGGAAAAATTAGCTGTTGTATCAAGAATAATGTTAGCCTCAAAAAAGTTGAGGCAAATCGGTGGTCTTCATGAAGCAGAGAAACAAACTTTTGGGTTTTCTTTGAAAGATGCCCAAGTAAACACATACAACAATCAAAGAAAATGTCAGGTGACATTTGATATAAATTGTTTCATTTCAAATGCATTGAGTTACTTGTGAGTTATTGGCATACCTGTTTCAGATAATCTTCATGGCGCAGTCCTTGCACTTGCTTAATGGCTTTTGCCATCATATTTTCACGGTATCTATTAGTGCTCTCACGAACACTTACATCTTCATCTTCACAGGCTACCAGGATGTAGGAGCTGTCATTTGCCCGTGCTCGACCACGCTTCTGCACAAACACACATTTTTCATGTGGAACACCAAACAAGGATGACAAGGGTCTTTCTTACTCTTCCATGAGCCTCACTCTGATAAAGAAAAGAAAAGAAAAATCCAAAAATAAAAAATAAAAAAGGGTTCATCCAAAGATGCCAAATTTGTCTTACGGCTCAAACAATCCAAATATATCAATATGTATGAACAAGCACAAGCACAGGCACATGCCATTCTCTGTGAGTGCTCTGCGTCTGACGGCAGGTTCAGTGCGACCAAGGTCGTGTCATGGCAAGGAAAACACTGGGTAGCTTGCTTTTGCCTTTTCAGCAGTTGTCAGGCCGGCAAATTGGAAGTTGGCCTGGGTGCCATCAATAACCCACCTTCTCTTTGTGAGACACTGTGGGATATTTAGTATCCAACAACCAATACTACTATAGATGGGAAACCCGGCTGAATGTCCATCCAAGGGACAGCACACTTTAAGGCAACACCTTGCCTCTACACCATCCTTCTTCTCCAAACTTCCTGCCTATGGCATCCAAGGCTTCCTCCTCTCACAGCTCACTCACTTCCTCCACTCAAGGCCACCTCCTGTGACTTACTTCCTCCACTCTCGTAGCCATCATGTGCCTCTCAATGGGATCCTCTCATCTCCTCTCACTGTCAGGGCATGAGTGGCCCAAGGCATTGTCTTGCACTCAGTCCGATTCCTAATCTTCATCAACGATCTCTATAACTGAAAAATACTCCTTATTATCTTGCCAAAACGAAGTTTTTGCAAGATATGTTAGTCAGCTTGTATGGTTTTTTGTTTTTTTTTGTCTGTAATCACGTATAAATAATTCTGCAGAGCACAGTTATCATTGGAAATTTTTGTAACTTCGCAGATCAGAGGCCTATAGAGGTCCGTTTCAGCGCATAAAATTTTGAAGGTCAAGGTCAAAGGTCAAGCTCACTTTGGCGCAAATCAGGGGAGTCGACGAAACCCTTATTTGTTGAGTAATTTTGATCGGATCGTCTTCAAACTTCATGGGAATATAGTTCATGGTCTGGCGTTCAGCTGATTAATTTTTGGTGGCGATTGGCCTTGACCTTCATGGTTAGCGCCTGAGGTCAAACATATTTGACCCCAAGGTCAAATTTTCAAGTTTTAGGAACCATATCGTCTAGTACCTCAAATTGAACACCACGATGAGTGTTTTCTAGATATGTCAAGCTTGAGACATTATGACGTCATTTGGTGACGTTATGAGGCAAACGCATATTTTTCATGGTTACTCTGTAGAACGATTCTCATCGGAATCTCTCGCAGGCAGATATTCCTCAAGGAGTCGCTCCTGGTGGATAGCAGCTCTGTTTACCTCAGTGTGACCTTAAAGAAGTCACACGTGGTCACCTTTTGGCAAGATACGGGTCATGCTGTGGGTGACATTGGTTTATTTACTTGTTGATGACTCCACCCCCTCATCATTCAGATAAGCAGGCAGCAGCCTCTTCACCCTCTACAGACCTTGATAGAATCATGAGGTGGTCCTACACTTGGAATATGTCTTTCAATCCTGATAAATCTCACTCTCTCATTCTGTCTCCATCAAAAGACCATCTGGCAAACCCTCCCATTTACATCCTGAACAGACCCCTTGAAGAAGTTCAGTCACTCAAACCTTTGAACCTCACCATCAGCGATGAGCTTTACAGGGCAAACCACATATATGAATTGGCCGTCAAAGGCAGCCGCCGAATGGGCATCCTCCACCATGCAAAGTCCTTCCTTGGCACATCTTAATTTAATCCACAGCTTCATGGAGTACTGCTCTCCCCTTTGGCCTAGCATTCCTGCCTCACACCATGCTCAACTTGACACTGTGAAAACCAAGGCCTTCAAAGTGGTCTCTTCTACTGCCTCCTTTCTGGTCTTGTGCCCTCTGCCCTTTCCATGGTCTATCTCCCCCTTCCCAGTTTTCTGTCTGGTAGATGTGGTCTGCCATTGAACTCCAAAAATCCAGGCTCAGTGCTCACAGCTCAATCGTGGGAGAGAGGAAGGTGGGAGAGAAAGAGAGTGGAGGGGAGAGTGAGAAGGGGGAGGGTGAAAGAAAGAGGGATGGAGGGCTGGGAGAGTGAGGAGGTGTGGTAGAATGAGGAGGGAGTGGAGCGATGAGTGGGGGAGCGAGGAAGGAGGGGAGCGAGGAGGGGTGGGGGAAGGTCAGGAAACATGAGAGGAGCGACGTTTATAAGCATTCCAGTTGAAATGCGATAAGCTCTAGAATCTCTTAACCTGAACCGATTTTCAAAATTTTTAATGCGGAATTGACCTTAGCAGCAGTTCCGACTGCTAAAAGAAAGTGTTTGTTTGTCCAATTCGCACATTGTTTGACACTCCAGTCATTTCTGGACGGTATTTAATATGACCGTGCTGGCTGGGCAAGCAATTAGCGATTGGAAACATTGTACAGAAACAAAATAAAGCCACAAACACCCGGAGATGCCTGGAGTGTCAAACAATGTCCGAATTGGCCAAATGAATACTTTTTTTTAGCAATCGGAACTGCTGCTAAGGTCAATTCCGCCATTTCAATTTTGAAACTCAGCTCAGATTAAGAGTTTCAAGAGCTTATCACATGTGTGGAAATAAAATAAAGCCATGAACACTGGAGTCTCAGGGTGTTCATAAACATTGCGATGTATCTAGCGATTTGTAGGTATGGAGATAAGGCATTCGATATGAGTGAGGAAAGTGAAAAAACAAATTTGAGCACTTTATCATTAAGAAACCGTTGCAGCCTGTTTCAAGTCACAGCATTGTTGAGCAGGCCAAAAAAAAGAAAAATGGTGAATGAAGACCCCAGCAAGTTGACAGAGGGCTGACCAAGGATGATGCCTTGATAATGGAGATAATTAAATAAGGCTGTTAATTATCTTCAAAAGGGGTGTCTAAATTAACTCAAACAAGCAATTTTCATTCAAGCACTTCCTTGGAGTTCCCTTAGTATGTTTGCAAAGTTTGGGGCCACGAGGTTTCATGGTTTTGGAGTTATAAAGGAAACACACTGAAAGACTGACACACACCGACATTCATTATGATTATTATTATTATTATTATTATTATCGGAGATAGGTAGGTAGGAAGATAGATATATAGATATTCAGATGTATACAGGGTGGCCCAAAAGTCAGGAGTCAGATAGGTTTTTAAAGGTTGGACTCCAATTATTATTATTTTTACCCTGTATATTATTTTAAATATGTATCTTTAATAAAACGAATTGCCCCTTCTTTCTTTCTAGATTAGTGATGGCAGCAAAATTAACAAAAGATGAGAGAGTGGAGCTTGCCAAGAAATGTCCAAACATAATGTGTACGTAGAATTGAAAAGTGCCTGCAAGTTAATGGCCAACAATTTAAGGATTTATTGGAATTTACTCTATCAATGGTAATTTTGCATGGTAACTGATTAATAAATAACTACTCCTCCAAGTTTAAGCAAAACATGGCTTGTGTGATTCAAGCCCATGTTCTGAAATGCACTGGCTTGCAAGGCCTGAGAGAAATGCTTTGAATGTTATCTTGCAACATGATTTTCTTTTGCCACAGATGCTGCTCAGAATCTATGCATTCTTCCCTTGTCATGGTGAAATTAGAAACTTTGTCGCAATTTTATTATTTCAAAAAAACAATCCTCCAAAATATCAGCAGAGTATATATAGATTATGTTCGATCCCAGAATGAATGGTCAATGTTAAAAGAATGTGAGCGCAGACGCACACACACAAATTTCAATCGCCTCTATCTTCCCTTTAAGAAAGGGGGAGGAATTTACAAATAATAAATACAGGATGCGAAATGCACAAGTAGAGAGGAAAACAGAATCAAACCCCATTGGAAAAAAAGTACAACAAATAAAGCATAACAAATTGCTCAAAAACAACATCTACTTGATTCATTTTCAAATCAAACTTAAATGCCCTTACTGATGGCATCGACTTTAAAGCATACCTGAACCATCGCAATTTCATTGGTGACCATGCGGTAACAAATAACAAAGTTGCAAGCTTTGATGTCCAATCCCTCTTCCGCCACAGTTGTGGAGATCAGTAAATTGAAAGTGCCATTGCGGAATTTATCGATCACCTCTTTCTGCTCATTCTGTTAAACAACACAAGATTGACATTATGGTTATTGAAAATAATCCATCTTTGAATGTCATCTCACAACATGATTTTCTTTTGGCATCGTTTTTGTTTCATTTCCTGTATCCCTTATTCCTTAACAATCCATCTTACCATTTGATGTGTAAAATATATGTTAAATTTAACAGCACTAAAATCGTGAGATAAACACTTTGATATGCTAAGTAACGACAAGAAATTGAAAGACAACACTGTTATCAGGCCTCCAATGGAAGATGCAAGGGTAACTTTGATAAAAGGGTAAAAGGGTAAAAGTAACTTTGATAAAAATTGGCACATGGACGTGAAAAGTTAAGGACACTACTCAGGAATTGTGGAGTATAACTGTTGTTGATTGTTAACTACTGGTGATGCCACGCATGCGTGGCATATATATACATACATATATATATATATATAT
>BROF01003084.1:76470-104738 GCA_024346535.1 Eptatretus burgeri | reverse complement strand
TATATATATATATATATATATTATACAATACAGCTCCTAAGATTCTGCTTTATGGAACCCCAGCTTGAAGGAAAAGATTGTGGGAAAGGATACCATCTCAGGCCTCAGGCTGCAATTTATCCAACCACTTGTGTTGGAGGCCTTGAACAATAAATGAAGACAACTTAGAAATCAAGGCTGGATGTACACAGTATCAACAGTTCAAGAAGTATCTAGAAATGGCCCTAATCATTTGCTAGTGGTTCAGGGCATCCATCCACTACTGTGTCAGAAGGATTAACATAATCAAAGTGGAATGCTCAGTTCAGAAGCCAAACTGGTCATCAGAGATTAGCAAGTTACAGAAGAGATAGTCAGGTTGGCTGCAATGATTGGTTCCCTGACCTTGCTGATGATGGGAAAGGCTGATAGTTCTGTCATTCAGAGGATAAGTTTTGGAACCTTTCTATGGATAGGAATGATATTGACAACTTTCCAAGGAGGAAGATGCCCATCAAATGAGAGAGAGAGAGAGAGAGAGAGAGAGAGAGAGAGAGAGAGAGAGAGAGAGAGAGAGAGACTGAAGCACAGTTCCTGGGGATTAGAGGACTTATGTCATTCGGACACATTGTGGAAGAGGTGTCAAGCTGGGTTATAAAATTATTTCGTATAACAGGGGAGATGTCCACATTCTGTAAAGGTGGAATGGTGGGAATGCAAAGGGATAGGTTTGGGACCTTGGCCTTTTGAGTGATGACAAATTTCAAAAACTGCTTTTTCTCGACCAGTGTCCATCCTTTAGCAGGGTAGGAATGGAAGGTGAATGACCAGTGCCCATCAGGCTTTGGAGGATGGTGAGAAGATGGAGAATTTGCATCGCAGGCAGGCCTGATGTTGGCTCTGGCTCTTCGTAGGACAGAAATACCTTGGTCCCGGGCTATGTGAAGAGACTGCAGGATACCATCAGTGGAGTTTGCCTAACAGGAAGAGAATGAAAGTTGTTTTCTTGTGACAGCCTCACTACACCCATCAGTGTACCAAGGTCACAATCATTTGAAAGAAAAGCTGAATGTGGGATGGAATTAACTTGGTTAGAAGATAAATTTGTTCATTATGGAATTCCAGAAGTAGTCAATGGTTTGAGTGATGATGGACCATCCTTGACTGGAAAGTGCTGTATTACCAAAATCATCTTTGTGATGCTTTGTCCAATCACAGCCATTTCCACACAAATATTTGACAAACATGTACCTTGCCACATAAACACAATACATATGTCAACACAAACAACCAAAGGGTTATTTTGCTTTGGGGAAAGGGAGTACAAATTAATAATGCAGCAAATTAAGTGTGCAGCAACCATTGAGTGAACAACACACACACAACATCCTCCCAGGGATGGAGATCTGCAGTGTGAGATAAGGATTTTATAATCCCTTGTCACATTAGCACCACAATCCAGAGGGGGTTGAAATGACCCACAAATGGCCCAACATAAGTGTCATCTTAATCTGGCATCATCATTATCATGCTCTTAACCACTGCCATCTTCGAACAAAATATTATCTTTGGTCCTACATTCACTGGAACACATTTCAACAGAATATATCCATACATAAACACAGCCAAACATATCCCTCGTCTGCATTCTTTTCATAATTTAATCTAATATCCACTTTTTTAGACATTTTAAGCTTGTTTTTATCTATGATCTGTAAATGACTTCAAAAGGCAACGAATTTCTCTTTCTCACACTCTCTCTCGCATGTACAGACGCACGCACAATTTTCAAAATGTATCTTACACTGGTCATTTGCTTGTAGTTTTTTCCATTGCCTGAACCAACCAGGTGATGAGCTTTCACTTTATGGCTCTGCAGTATTTTGTTCTGTCCAATCCACTCTCGGAGTGCAAAAGCACCTTTCCGGGTTTGAGTGAACACAATGCCTTGTGAACTGCTGTTTTTGACAAAGTTCTCCATGATCGCTTGTTGCAATTCATTCAAACAGGAATTTTCAAAGAGAGGATCTGAGGCAACTTTTTCCAGCTCATCCTTGTGCCCTGTAAGACATGTTATAAAAAGTAAACACAGTAATGGTTAACTCTGTTTTCAGCAAAATGTTCTCAGAGCTTGCATGTGAGTACCAGATCAAAAAGATGCAACAATTTAAATCGGTGGCAACCTATCCCTGCTCGTGGGGAAAGGTAGACAAGGGTGAAAAACGTTGATGAAACAATAGCAGTGACCAATTTTGCCATACAAATGCAACAACAAAACAAAACATTTTCTATTTCCTACCAATTCTGGCTCACTGATTGTGACACATTCTGTCTTAAGCAGACCATATCTCCAAACCAATAGATCTGGGCCTTTAAGTATATTCGGCTTCATATCGCCAAATTGGCATCTAAGACCGTATAGTACACAGTACTTTGTTATTCTCTGCTGAGCCCAGGCCATTCTAAACCATTTCAGAGCTCATCATGGTGCACAAGGCTTTCATCCGAAGTACTTTGGCATGTGACTCATACTATGTGCTGGTGCACCTGTGGAGGTAGCAGAATCCAGGACATTTCACATTTTATTGACCACTCCTGGCAAGAGTCAGATTCTTGCTCACTGCAGTTAGGTTTGTGGACTGTGTTTTCGTTCACCTGACTTTGGACCTGACACCCCCTTTCTTTCCTCTCTCCCCCTGAGCGCTCACTGCTTCACAGGTATAAGTTGTATGCTCACCTCCACTCCTCCCTCCCTCTTTTCTCTCTTCTGTGGAACAAAGTCCCCATCTTTGTTGCTTTGTGCTCTTTCCTCCAGATTTCAAATGTGACACCAAATGCCACCTCATGGTTTTTCCCCAAAACCATCTCCATTCTCTGGCAGAAGATATTTTTTAGGCTTACTCTTAGGATTATTTTTATGATTCAATTTCTCTCCCTCTTCTTGTAGTATTACTTTCGCTGACCATTTTCATCTCTCAATTTTCTCCCTCTTACATTCCTGCCACTCACCCTATTCATTTGCATTTTGTGACTGTATCCATTCATTTTTGTTTGCCTGTTCCCCCTTTGACACCTCAACCCCTGCCAGTCTCCATACATCTTGCTCTTATGTAGTCTTGTATGGTCTTGCTCCATACATCTACTCCATGATCCAAAAATTCCATCAATAAAACGACGGATACAAAAAGATTTACAAGCACGAATGTACTACAAGGTGAAAAAAAAAGTAAAGATGAAATTACATTCATTTATATCACACTGTCCCCCAACAACATTCGCTACCAAGTAGTGATATCTGGCTCTCCCTCATTAACAAGCTGACACCTACAATCACAGTTATCAATACACCAAGGACAATGAACCATGATGAGTAAAACCACACCGGCCAATCAGAAACACACAACGAACAGCCAATCAGCACCCCACAATAACCAGCCAATGGGTGGTTTGGAGCTCTTATAAACTCTGCATCCATTCGTTCCAGTTACTTCCTCCTGTCGATAGGCGGAGCATGCTGCCCAAAACATTGAGGCCTACCTTTTCTTCTCTGCTTTTGCTTTGGAGTTATTTTTAAAGTATAAAGAATAAAAATAGCTCTTTTCGGCGCTATTACAAGGTGTAAACCTTTTACTTTAAAAAGTAGAGTTATCATTATGTATATTCAAGAGAATGTAAGAGGAGGAGAGTGGGACCATACTCTGTGCAGAGCGTTGGTGCTGCTTAAGCAGTCTCCTTGGCGATTGGGCACAATCCTGGACGGGTCGCCACTCCGCCACAGTATACCAGCAAGTTGGCACTCATTTTGCTGACCTCAGAAGGATGACAGGCAGAGTCAACCCCACCTGGTATTAATTCAACAGCTGAGCGGGATTTTGAACTCAGGACCCGAGGATCCAAAGACCACCACCCTAACCATTAAGCCAACACCAGGCATAATAGAATGTAGTCAGGTCCACAATGATGTTGTTAACCTTGTCGCAGCCTAAAATTACACCGAAAAACTAAAGTAAACTTTAAAGAAGAGGAGAAAAATCAACTATTTCATTCAGAATGTCCATATGATTATACATGCATGAATCTAAGACATGAATGAGTTCATCTGAATTTTTTTTTTTTAACTACTCAAGTACAAATGACAAAAGTGGTGTGTGAGGCAATATAATTAGAGTCTAAATTCAAGTCTTGATTTTCAATATCTATGTGAAAAATCAATCATTATAACCCTCCTCAGCCTCATCATCACATTCAATCTTCAACACCACTCCTTTATGGCCACAGTTATTAGAGGAGCACACACCAGTGCATAGTAATCCACTCAAAACACAAGAAACTCACCAAGCTGCAGCAGACCATCTAAGAAGTTGTATTCATAGGGAGATAAATAATAAATCGAAAGAAGTATTGCTAAGGCCTAAGTCACATTTGATCTACGGCGAGGATACGGCAGCCATACGCCCTCTGAATTGACAGAAACGTGCGGCGGCCGCAGAGTTTCTGAGGTGGCCTCAGGGTGGCCCTACACCGTTTGGCTATATTTTACAGGCCGTAGGGGTCGCCGTGGAATTATAGCGCGGAGTTATAACTTTTTCATTTATACGTTCGCCGTAGCAAATCGACAAGCCGAAACAAAAGAACTGGTAAAAAATAAAAAAGAACCCACTCGGTACCGTCCGTCTGGCTGCACGTTCGCCTTAGGGCCCCCCTGCGATCGCCTTGCGGGCACCTTGCGTCTGCCTTGAAAATTATATGGCCGCCGCAGGAATGCCCTAAGGTCACCGTGCGACATCAAATCAAAGACCGTACGGCACCCCCACGTTTTCGGTCTCCACAATGTATAAATACGCCGTGCGGCTCCTCGAAAAAAAAACAAAAAACATTTGTGACTGCTACATTGTGTGACCGTGGAAATACTGCGGCCGCCCTATGATTGCTCGTGGCCGTAGATTTTGTAGACCCCACGGCCGCCGTGGCAAATGTGATTTAGGCCTAACTCTACAGTAATTTAGTGAGGCCTCATCTGGAATATTCTGTTAAATTTTTGTCTCCACATCTGAGGAAGGGCAAAACTGCCGTAACAAGGGTTCAGCAGAGAGAAACAAGATTGATTCCAGGCAAAGCGAGGCAAAGCTACGAGGAGCGGCTGAAGGAGACGCAACTTTTTACATCAGAAAGTCGGTGATTACATGGGGATCTGGTAGAGATTTTAAAGATAATTAAGGGTAGAGATAAAATAGGTGCAGAAGAGTTTTTCGGCAGAATGGATAGTGACAGTACCAGGGGCCAGTTTCAGAGTAAGGAAGAGGAACGTGGTAAAGCTCCTGGGATCTGTGGCAGGGGGTCTTTCATGCAGAGTAGTAAATGCATTGAATAGCCTCCTTGCAAAGGTAGTGACAGCAAAAACAGTAGATAGTTTGAACATGGAGTTATATACAGTAGGTATCGAGAAGTAGTGGGGATAAGGGGGTACTTAAGACATTGACAGGATTGCACAGGCTTGTTGAGTCTATAATAGCCCACTCCTGCATTAAAATTCCTTGCAATTCCTTGGACGAGGAATGCAGTGCTCAGAAGTAAACAATAAAGTTCAACAGACTTCATAGTTGTTTACACATTGAAAGAGAAGAGTCAGAAATTGATGCTTATTGTCTGCTTTTTGAAGAAACCTAATTTTAAATTATTACGGAAAATGGCACTAAGATTAATATTTTTTCTTATGAAGCCGGTGGCTGCTGGCTGCATCATTGCTGGGAGTGCAGCCATGCCACTGATGCAGTGCCCCATCTTCCCAGTAAGCTGGTCCTTATTTTGTCAACATCGGAAGGATGACAGGCTGAGTCAACCCCACCTGGTATTACTTCAATGGGAGCGGGTTTTGAACTCGGGATCCTAGGATCCCGAGCCTGCCACACCAACCATTAAGTTACCACCAGGCATACTGGTGGGAGGTGGGAGTACGACCTCATCAAGTGATTCTGTCCTGTTAAGGATGCGTCTATCAAGGACCTTGAATGGGACAGATAGCAGCGATAACCCCTTGCCAACCCAACCCACCCACCCCCCAAAGCGAGAATTGGGAGACGACTTGCGATTTTCGCCTTTACACGGAGAATAGTGCAAACTTGTAAATTAACCACTGACCCCTGCTGTATGAAGCTGATATTGATGCCTTTTTTTTCACTCCTGAAGGGAACGGGTGTTACTATTACTGAATGGACATGCGCCAGTCGGATCATCATGCGAAGAAGAAGCAGGAACTCAAGCTTTCCTGTAGCGGTTCCTGCTGTTGTCCAATAATAATTTTAAAATCGTACCATTGCAAAGCTATTAATCAATTTACTTAGAACCAAAATTTGTGTCTGTTTCATCATAAAGTGCCCGTTTTAAAAGCACGTCTTTACGGGATTAAAGAAGAAGTGGGAATGGGAGCTTAATGCAGCAGTTCCAATGGTAACATTTATTATTCCACATGGCAACTGCAGTTTAATTAATTACAAGGAAACATATTGTCACGGATCTGGGGTCTGGGGTTATTACGAAGGAGCTCCTTGGACCCTTATCCGACCTCCAGTCCTGAGGCTGCCAGCCACAGATAACTTTGCAGTTTGACGGGTTGCAAGGCAACAGTGTCCACCAATTCGAACAGCCAAGCCTAGCAGGGTTTCTGCTCTTTGGTTACACGTTACCTTAACATTGGCATGGCAACCCTAATTAGGGGTCACACCCTCAACAGCCACATGCCTGTTATGTTCAGCCGAACAAACCATGGATGGCTGTTGGCTAATCACGGAGCTGATCAGTGGGACAAAACTTCCCATCAAACTCAAGTTACACACAATGTCGGACCAATGGAAGAACGACAAAAGCGAGCAGGTCGGAAACGTTTAACAGTTTAACAAGCACATTTATTCAACGAGCACAACAAGGTTTATTCAATCAGCAATCGCAGGTATTTACAATAGCAATCATGAGCATGTATTTACAATGGATGGACAGAAATCACAATGAAAAGGCACAAGAGAACAGTTATTATTAGCCTCTGTTGGACTTAGTCCGAAACGGGGGCTTATGGAGTAGGTCTCATCCGTCCATCCATCCGCAGCCAGATCTCAACAGGTTTGGACTGATTTTGTTCAAACTTGGCACAAAGACAATATGTACGTTTCGCAATTTGATCAAAGATGGCTGACTGGCAGCCATTTTAGTTGTAAAAACCCGATGTTGAACAAGTCCTCAACCACTTCTCGGACATGCATTTATTGTTCTTGTTCAAACTTGGCCCACAGATATTGAAGGACGGCTTACATGCGGACGTCATTTTTTTTCTAGATCAGATCCAAGATGGCCGATTAGCAGCCATTTTGTTACTTAAACCTGTCCCCAACCATTTCTCAGACATGCATGAACTGATTTTGTTCAAACTTGGCACAAGTACAGTACATGATGGCATACACATACACATGCACCTCATTTTATTTTGCAATCTCATCAAAGATGCCTGAGTGGTAGACTGGTGGCCATTTTAGTGGTTAATAAATATGGACTAGCCCTTTAACTCCGTACAGAAAAATTACGAAAACCATGGGGGCTATGACATTTTCTGTCCTTTTCTCCTTGTTCTTAATGCTTACAGAGCCCACTTACATGGTCTTAACCTGTAGTCTATACACAGGACATGGCGCACCATCAATCATTCCTGGGAAACGTAGATAGAAAAAAAGTAGATAGCGTGCAGAGCAGAGTATGGGTATGGCTCCTGCCTCACCTTACACAGATGTGTGTAAGCTCGTGCTGCGTGCAGACCCATGTAGCCTGCCCTGCATGTCGACCCTCACAGTTTGTACAGACTCTTGCAGCATGCAAACTCCCCCTTGGTGGTTCTCACGGTCAGAACAAGCAGACACGATTGCAGGCTTGGCTGAAGGACTCCTGTTAAGGAGAGCATGATGGTCGAGGGCAAGACGAATGGAGAGCACTCTGGGTAGGCGAGATGAGTGGAGAGCACAGTCAAGATGCAAGAGTCGAGATATATAAGGAAAAGTGTTGAGAGCAGAGCCGAGATCTCCATGGAAAGGCTGATTGGTCCACGTGAGCGCTTGCTGATTTTCGTGGGAAAGTGCCCGGAATCTCTATCGTGAAGAGTTCTAGCCTTTTACCACCAACTTCATTCATTTGTTTTCACATCCGCTCTCCATGAAGGTCAAACCGATCCACCTTTTCAACTGCCGAGAGGGTGTGTGGTTGTTGTCTCCCTTGAACGCACAATGACGTCAGCTGCAGCTGTTATTGTCTCCGTTGAACTGAACGCATGACTTTATCTGCAGCGAGATAGCTACACCACTGCTGATGATCCTGCAGCTCTAATGATAACCCTGACTGTGTCCAAATGGGGGGTTTTGCAGGCAATGAAAAGAACAAGTCTCTTTAATTCCAAAGTGATTTGCACAAGATTAAGAATCTATTGTATGAGTTGGAGTAATTCGGGTCCATAGTTTTGAACTAATCGGGAAATTTGTGACATGCATGGTAGGGGGATGGTTTGGATGTGGAATGGAAAGGAGTGAGGGAAGGCTTGAAGGGGTGATGTAAAGTGGGTGTTTTGAGGTGAAAGGGGAGGGATTGGAGATGGTGGAATGAAAGGTTGGATACAGGTGAAGCGAGGGAAGTTTCCCGTGAGGGTTACAGGGTTTGAAAGGTAAAGAGCGAGGGACCACTGATGGATCGGTAGCTGGAGTTAAAGAAGGGTCAGATGATGGATTGATAGATGGAGGGATTAAAAAGGGAAAGAAAGATGAATTGTTGGACAAAAAGTTGGAAAGTCGGGGGACATTACTCCAGACATGAACATGCTAACTCTCAACAAATCTCCTTCCCAAATCCCTCTAAACAATGAGCAGGAAATCTATCTAAGTGCAAACTGAAAGAATATATGTCTGGGGAAAATCCTATGTGTCTGAATGCATGGGAGTCTTTTCCATAATTGCAACAATATCAAATTTGGATTGACAAAAAAAAAACTTCAAGAAAATTTTCCCGAATCTCACAAAAAACACTTTGTGGCTCTTGTGGCTCTTGTGGCTCAGACAGAAAGTCCTCGACAAAGTTGAATATGCAGCGCAAAATGATTATGGACAAGGTGCTGTAACCAAGCAAATACTGGAAATGTCTGAGCCGTGTTGACTCTCAGCCTTTTTCTAAAGGCATGAGGAGAAAACTTCTGGAAACAATTGATGGAAACAACTCTCTCAGTACTTTGACCGAACTGGAGATGCCACACAGCATGCACAAATCTTACTTTGGATGCTGGTGACACCATAGCCACGTTGATTCAACAACTTTTATAAAACGCTATGGGAAGCACTTGCTCAGGGAAGCAGGTCTTCAAGACAGCTGTTCACCATCATCGCAGATTGTCTCCAATTCAAAACCGCAATCTTTCCTACCTTCGTTAACCACACAGAAATCATTCCTCCTTCCAATTTTCCAGTTTTCCCTCCGAGGATTTCCTTCTGTATCCATCTTGTCCAACGCATGCATGCATGTTTTTCATGCATCATGAATCTTTTGTAAAGAGATGAAAGATACGATTATATGTATGAAAGATGAATCGGTCAAACTCGTAAGAAATACCAAAAATAGTAACGTGGAAGGGGGAATGAACCACAGCAAGACTGTGTTAAGTGTAACATGGTCCATGTTTTTTGGGTATATTAGCTTGCTATGTAACAGGGACCTGTCAGAGTAAGTAAGTGCGAGTTGAGATGACGAAAAGAGAAGTGGTATTAATAACTTGACGACTTATTTGCAAAACGACATAAAAAGGGCCGACGTAAACCGGGGTATTACTGTATATTAAAAGTCAAACAGTTTTATTTCAGATTAACTACATTGACATCTCCTTTGGTTCTGTTAAGCACATCTCTGTGGTACACTTTTATCATTTGGCTCACCATTGAAGAGGTCAATCAAGAACTTCTGCACATCAGTGTCCTCATCAACACGATTTCCATACTTGAAATCTTCCTCATCGTAGAAATCAAGTAAGATGTTGAGTGCATCTTTCATTCGAAGTTTTTGATTTATGAGCAAGGCATCGTTGTACTTCCGTAAGTGTACAGCACACACACGCTGCTTACAGTCTTTGTTCAAAGCACCTGTGGATGGGATAAAAACAAAAAAAACAAGAAGCGAATACTTCGATATCGGGTGGCTGGGGGCTGTAAAAGTCAAGGTTAAGAATGATGAAACAATTTTGCAGTTATAAAATTAAAATGTAGACACGGTGAATTAGCATGCATGATGGAAAGAGTTGTGACGTTGGACAAATTTATATGTATAGCCCTCAGATCAAAGGGACGTACGAGGCCATAAGTGTGACAGAAGACGTGACAGAAGACACAGGACAGAATAGCCAATTATATAACAGCGCGATGTCGCCGCGCTGTAATAACCACTTCTGTCACCAAAAAAGAGGAAGAAATCACCTCCACAAGACGTTTTAAAAACACTTCTGGTGAAAAATAATGAAGAACGAGAGTTGCAACGCTGTGCGTCAACAACTAACGGAACAGGAAGATTATCACTTCCTGCTCAGAAAATCAACATCCGGCGTCACACAGAAAACGATTCAGCACAAAAATCGTCGCTCTTCCGCATTAACCCAGCCCACAATTCACCTGGCAATCTCCGCCCACAATCCACCGGCAATCTCCGCCCACATCACACCAAACAATAAGTGTGACAGAAGACAAAGGACAGAATAGACAATTATATAACAGCGTGATGTCGCCGCGCTGTAACTAGAACTGCCACTTTATAACTGCTGGTAGTGATGACCGGGTACCCAGACATCAGGCTTCAATACAACGCGGGACTGACAAGTTACGAACCGAGTAGCACGAAGTGTTCAATAAATTTATTACGTATGCAGTTTGCCCTTTTTTCCTGGGGACATTGTCGGTATCAATTGAATTGGCGTTTAAATTACCTGAACGCGAAGCAAGAAATATCTTCGTGGGTTCACAGGGTAAAGCAGAACTACCCCGAGTAATTATAACCCACCCCCCCCCCCAAATCTCTCTCTACCATGAGGGATTCAAGACTTATGGACGCAGTAACACGCCACATTCAATCTATTTATTAGGTAAGCAGTTAGCCATTTTTCCTGAATACATAGTCGGTAACAATTGAATTGGTGTTTAAATTAACCTGAACACAAAGTAATAAATGTGGACACCATCAGTGGGATTCCCCTGAGTCGAATAAGGCTCCACACGTTTCTCTACGACATGGGATTCACAAGTTATGCACTGAGAAACAGGCCATGTTCCATCCATTTATTATGTACACAGTTGACCATTTTTTCCTGGGGCCATCAGTATCAATTGAATTGCTGCTGCTGTACCCTCAAACGCATGCAGGTGCAGCCAAGTGAGCCTTATGCAAAAAAATATATTAAAATTCCAAAAATTCTCAGATTCAAATAATTAAATAATTCTGCATGCCAAACCGTGTGGCTGATAGGGTTGAAATTTTAAACCTTTATTCCCCATGTCGGCTCGATTATAATTGTGAAGTTTCACATAAATTGATGCAGCGGTTCCAGAGTAAATATTACTGAATAGTTTTCCTCCAATCCAACATGGCTGCCAAATCATGGGGCCGGTCGAGTTGAAATTTAAATTCTGCATTCCACATGACTGCTCCATCATAACTGTGAAGTTTCACATTTATTGATGCAGTGGTTCTAGAGTAAACATTAATTAATATTTTTCCTTCAATCCAATATGGCTGTCAAACGATGTGCAGTACATCAAAAGGAGGGAGAACCTTTTGTTCGTCATGGAGAAAAGGTCATACATGAAAAGTTTTTCCTCGATCTGTTAAGCTGTTTCAGAGAAAAAGACTTTTAAAGTTATTCATTTTCAATCCAATATGGCTGCCATATAACATGACCTATTACATCATAAATTTAAATTCTCCCTCTAATGGGGTAGTGGATCATGCTTGTTAAGTTTTGTGTTGCTCGGACAAGGTGCGTTTTTCCTTCCAAGATGGCCGGGTCATAATTTTTTTTTACCAGATATGCAGACATGGTGGTAGATGATATTTGCAAATTTTAGCTTCGATAGGTTAAGTAGTTCCAGAGAAAACATTATTTAGTATTTTCTTCAATCCAATATGGCTGCCAAACCATGTGACCTATCAATAAGAAATTAACAAACTTGTATCCCTTTGCATTGAAGAATATGTGTGTGAAGTTTTCTCTTGATCTGATCAGCTGGTCTCGAGAAGATGTTTGAACGTTTTAGGATAAATTCAATATGGCCACGAAACCATGTGACCTATCAATCAGAAATTAACAAACTGATGAAAAGATGTCTTGGGGAAAGTGTTGTGAAGTTTCGCCTAAATTTGTCCAGCTGTTCTGGAAAATAAGATTTTTAAAATGTATTAATTTTCAATCCAATATGGCTGACGAGCCATGTGCCCTTTGACATCATAAATTTACATTCTGCCTCTAATGGGGTAGGGGAACAAGTGTGTGAAGTTTCGTGTGAATCGGTTGAGGTGCATTTTTCCATCCAATATGGCCAGCAAAGCATGTGACTTGTGATGTCATAATTTTTACCATGTAGGTAGCCGTGGCGTTACATGATAGTTGCAAAGTTTAGCTTCGATAGGTTAAGTGGTTCCAGAGAAAACATTATTTAATATTTTTATACAATCCAATATGGCTGCCAAACCATGTCACCTATCAATTATTCATCAACAAACTTACACCCCCTACCCAAGGAGAATATGTGTGAGAAGTTTCCCCTTGATCTAACCAGCCGTTCTGAAGAAGAAGATGTTTGAAGGTTTTCGGGTAAATTCAATATGGCCACAAAACCATGTGACCTACCAATAAGAAATTATCAAACTTGTAAAAGGGTGTCATGGGGAATGTGTGTGTAAAGTTTCTCCTCAATCTGTTCAGCCATTCTGAAGAAGAAGATTAAAATAAAAAAATTTCAACAATATGGCTGCCAAACGAAGTGACCTATGATGTCAAAACAATTTTTTCCTGTGGTAAATTGTTGCGTAGATGACGCTCAAGAAATTCCAGATTTTTCCCATGCAGCATTCTCCCAGTCGAATTTTCACCGGGATACCGCTTCCCCGATGACGTCAAGAAAAATCACACGTGTTCCCCATGGGGAGTTCATTAAAATGTGTGAAGCGAATTTTTTTTCCATTGCACAGTTTCAGAGATACAGAGGTCCAAACTTTCTCGGGTTTTTCAAGATGGTGCCTGTACCACGTGACCTATGACATCATCATTATCAATTAAGTATTGTATCAAAAAATGATACATACAATTGTGAAAATTTTGTGTCGATCAGACTTACCGTTCTTGAGAAAATGATTTTTAAGTCGGAAAAATCCGAAAATTGTGGCAGAAGAAAAATAATAAATAAACAGAAGAAAAATTATATAACAGCACGATGTCGCCGCGCTGTAACAATAGGTTATCCTGTCCATTCGACTGGGTACCATAATAAATAAATAAATAAATAAATAATCATTTAAAAAAACAAGAAAGTAAACATTTATGCAAATGGGACACTGGGTCATGCAAATGTTAATGGTAGACTATAACAACCATTAAAAAAACCAAAATAAATACATTGCAGTAACAGCTATGGTACAGAGGGCGAGAAAAACAATACGACTTTTCTCATCACTTCTCATCTACCTCAACTTGCCATCTCCTGAAGAGTCTACAACTGGAACTATACAAACTGCAATCCACAATCGTCACATAAACTGAGAGAAGCCGATCCAGCTGACCGGGTTCAGTTCAGTGAGATACTCCAAAGACCAGGTACAAGAGGAGCAGGGATTTCATGACTGCAATTTATGAACAGGTGAGGCGAGATTTCTGAGAAACAGTTCACTAAAATCTAGGTTATGGGGAATATTCAAATATTAATATGATTATTCGTGGATAGTTAAACTCATCTGCTATTATGGTATGGGCAGGTATATCATCCAACGGGGGTTGTTGGAACTTTATTTGTCAATGAGGTGACAACCACAGCAGTATCTTATCATTACAGTCCACAGATATTCACGAGTGATTGTGGACACACAAAGCATGAATGATGATAAATATTCAATTATCTGACTGCTGCATCAAAGTAAATGCTAACCTGCCATTGTCCATGAAAATAACCTCTTCACCTTCGTGTCTGTGTGTATGTGCGTGTGCATGTTCACGCAAAGTACATACCTATCTTTTCCAAGGTGACAATCCATTGCTCGTAGCTTTGCGTTCCAAACTTGTGCTTCACATCCTCAGTTATGTTATGATGGATTTCAGTCATCATTTCTTTCAAGATGCCTCCAAAACGATCCTGAAAACATAGACAGTTCATAGAACAACCCGATTTGTATTTGCAATACCACAGGCAGAAAATTTTTCTTTGCTTTTGAATGGATAATGATTTGCAACCAAATCTTCTTCTTCTTCTTCTTCTTCTTCTTCTTCTTGCATATGGGAGCTTGGCTGCCGGGTAGCCATCATTTTGTTGGGGCGCGACTATGCCGCTGATGCTGTGCCCCTATATCAGTACAATGGTACTCATTTCTCCAACCAGGGAAGGATGACAGGCTGAGTCAACCCTACCTGGTGTTCATTCAGCGGAGAAAGGGGCTGAAACACAGGACCCTAAGATCCCAAGCCAACCACCTCAACCACTAAGCCAACACCAGACATAACCAAGCCTTTTCTGGGTTGGGCCAAACAAGCAATCAACAGTTACAGGACAATATTCTTAATTTTTTTTCATTTTTTGTGTTCATAAATCTTATCTCATGAAGGAGCTAAAAAATAAAATAAAATTTAAAAGGCAGCAGATTTATTGACTAAAAGAGGATCAACTGGGAACAGGGAAACAAAAATATAGCACATACGTGGATTTAGACATGAACAAATGACAAAGATGCTGTGAAGACAAGTAAAACATTGGCCCACTTTATTAAACAGTTCTGCAAGAAGCAAAATAAAATAAGAAGAGGAAAAGGAAGAGTAGGAATAATCAGAGGAGAAATTAAATATTTTTGGAAAATGGGTCAAGTTAATCAAAATTCTTACTTGTGAAAGCCATCATCTCTATTATAATACCAAGCTTGCACACTAAAAACTCGGCTCGCCGTCACACGATCCCTATGAAATTGCTGTGGCACTTAGCGGACATGCCGACAATGTTTGGGAAGTCTTGGCGTTCCATAGTACCACTTGCATTTTGCACAATGCGTATTTTTGTCATTCCCCGTGTACGGTCCGTCGTCTGCTACCAGCTATGTTGTATTGCTATCCCGTGCATGTGCACGGGTATCGCTAGTATTATATGTTCAGTGCAGAAAAGGACGTTTTTTTTGTTTTTACATGTCATATTGTTCTGGTGGGATTTTCCCCTTTATTATGGTCAATGATTAAACACATTATTTCCCTGCCAATGTTTTATTATCTCTGTCACCGAAGGTGGAAAGAGGTTTTGTTTTCATCCCTGTCGATCTGCTTGTTTGTGTGGAGGTTATCTCAAAAAGTTGTGGACGGATCCAGATGAAATTTGGTTTTGAAATTTGAAATTTGAACTGATTAGATTTTGGTGAAGATCTGGATCCAGATCCGACAACTAGCATTTTTAAAGTGATTCTTCACCATTGAGAGATAGGGCCAAAAACGATATATAGCACGATATTTGAAAAATGTATTGGGCTCGATATGTTCTCATGGATCAGGCATTGGGTGGTGGAGGTAATTCGCTCTACTGAGTGCTCTTCTAGTTTAATATTAAATGTTAAATGAATTATTTTTATGAACCCTGTTTGAGGTCTGTCACAAATACAAAGTTCATTAAATTAATGTCCAACTGGCAGGTTGGTGTAGTCCAGATATGAATGTCAAAAATGTAATTTCAAGCACATGTGACAGCCCATTTTTAGCTCGCCTGTTCGAAGAACAGAGAGCTATAGCGATACCCCCGGCGTGAGCGTGAGCATGAAAATGTTAAAGTTTTTGGTGCAAGTTATTTAGAAGCTTGTCATTCATTTAATATGTGTAATAGGATGCTGATATTTGGCATGGAGGTTCCTTTGGGGTATACTATTGGTGTAGTGAAGTTGAAATTAAAAAATAATTTCAAATGTTTGAAACTTAAAATTTTTGTAGCACATCAACGTTAAAGTTTTTGGTGCAAGTTATTTTTTAGAAGCTTGCCATTCATTTAATATGTGTACTAGCATGCTGATATTTGGCATGGCGGTTCCTTTGGGGTATACTATTGGTGTCGTGATGTTGAAATTAACAAATGATTTTTTTTTTTAATTTCAACCTAAGATGGTGTCAAAGCCACCCAATGCTCGCCTGTCTGTACTAGATGCTTGCCATTCACTTAATATGTGTACTAGTTTACTGATTACAATATACAAATACAAATATTGCTTTAAAATTATTTGGATCAGACTTCACTGCAATGCTTTATAAAAAATATTATTAGACTAGTCTTTTAAAAACGATAAATGCATAAACAGGCGAGCATTGGGTGGCTTTGACACCAACTTTCTGGTTTGATGTGCATTGAGCAGTTTCCGGACTCCATCTTTGTATGCGGGAGACTTGTGGTTACCCAAGAAGTTTCCACAAATCCATGTGAAAGCCTGCCATGCATTTAGTTCAAAGACATTAAGGCTCTCTTCAAAGCCTTTATCCTGAGGAACTTCCCTGATTTGTGGCCCCACGATTCCCTTCTTCAATTTCATGGAACTGATGTTTAGAAATTTCTCAACAGTGTATTGAAACCCTTTCAAATTTGTCTTGTTATTTCATTGAACTATTAAACTTTCAAAAAATTATTCATTAAACCGAGCTCAATGTGGAGAAGTGTCAGGAAAATCTTCTTTGGATAATCTAAAGAAAAACATTGGACACTGCTTGTTCCCGACTCGTATATGCTTCTTTGATGCCAGTCACATCTGATGTAATGATGTGCAGTAGCACGGCTGTCCCATAGGCATAGGAAACAATACTATTTTGTGAACCCTCCCTGCATGAACCACCTCCATCAATTATAATTAAGGCGATAATCTTTCAAATTTGATCAGTCTCATCACGAACACTAGACGTGCTAGAGGAAAATCAAAAACAGATTTAGAATCAGCGTCCCAAGAGCTATTGAGCCCACCTTTAATTATATTTCATGTAAATGACTTGTTGGCCAATGTGGTCATATGGCAGCTTAGCTGCCGGGGTAGCTATTATTTCTTGAAGCGCGACTATGTTGCTGATGCAGTGCCCCTCTACCAGTACACACACTGGAACTGGTACTCATTTCGCTGACCTCGGAAGGATGACAGGCTGAGTCAACCCCCTGGTGTATTAATTCAGCAGCCGACGGGGCTTGAACTCAGGACCCTAGGATCCCAAGCTGCCACCGTAACCACTGAGCCAACATCAGGCTGTTGGCCAGTGTTGTCAGCATGTTAAAAAATAATAATAATAATAATAATAATAATAATAATAATAATAAAAAATAAAAAATAATAAAATCAAATACTTCAACAGCTTTACCCTTTTACGTATGTGCATGGTTCACAAAGTGGGTATGCTGTGGTATGTTTGTGGGAAATTCCACATCTTATATATTATTTCCGAGTTTGTGGTTTCGTGTCGCGCTATCTTCGACTTTGTTCTGCGCTCGAGTAACGTGATATTCGGCTTTCATTATCTCAAAGACCATATGAGGTGCATGGTACAAAAAAAGTAAATAAAATGGTTCTGAAACAGTGAAATCGTATTCCACTTACTGCATTAAAGTAAAATTACTACTGATACTCTGCATCAGTTCCTTTCTCAAACACACCCACCCCAACATGTCGCGCAGAGCGCGGGTTATGCTAGTAAAACTATTATGAGGTACTTAGACAAACTTAGAAGCTTGTCATTCATTTAATATGTGTAATAGGATGCTGATATTTGGCATGGAGGTTCCTTTGGGGTATACTATTGGTGTAGTGAAGTTGAAATTAAAAAATAATTTCAAATGTTTAAAACTTAAAATTTTTGCAGCACATCAACGTTAAAGTTTTTGGTGCAAGTTATTTTTTAGAAGCTTGCCATTCATTTAATATGTGTACTAGCATGCTGATATTTGGCATGGCGGTTCCTTTGGGGTATACTATTGGTGTCGTGAAGTTGAAATTAACAAATGATTTTTTTTTTTTAATTTCAACCTAAGATGGTGTCAAAGCCACCCAATGCTCGCCTGTCTGTACTAGATGCTTGCCATTCATTTAATATGTGTACTAGTTTACTGATTACAATATACAAATACAAATATTGCTTTAAAATTATTTGGATCAGATATCACCATCAATCAATCAATCATCAATTTGAAATCACCATCAGATCACCATCAATAGTCATAAATGAAAGTGTACATCTTGGGGAACCTGTAGAATCAGGCAATATCATACTCTCCATTTCCCTGTTTTATTAAAGATGAATTAAAGCAACAGAATATGGGTGTTGTAACCTTATAAATGTTACAGTTTGAATGGTAAAATTTTTATTTTACTGTACGTTTCTTATGTGACAGTTATTTTGAGTGTGGTGACTCAGAATGTGAACTGTGGTGTCTCCTTTATGTTTTGATGAAGTTCTGTCTCCCTATTTGGGTTTTCTGGCATCTACCCTATCTGATGAAATAATGGATTCGTACATAACGCTTCATGTCCACTGCATCGCGAAAAATAAGGAGTCCAGTATTGATAATGTTTCTTATGATTTTTATTCCAAATCTCCCATAATTTCTTGGAAATATGACAGAGTCTAACGGCAGAAAAATATAGATCAAAATTGTGATCAGAAAAATAAAATTTGGACCGCAAGTAATCCCGTCTTGATTTTTGTGTCAGTCCCGTTATGTACGAATCATCATCTCTCGTCGGACGCAAATAACGCGAGTATTAGAAAATCTTGCCGTCTTGCAAACTTCCCCGATTGATGGATATAATAGGCACTTGCAAGCGTGTCAGCACATTTCCATTCGCCGTCGAGCGCAGCGTTTGTCTTCGTGTCGGTGTCTTTGTGAGAGCCGTAATGTATGAATCCAGTGTGAGGACGCCGAGCCGAACGAGGTGACTCACATTTGCCTGATAATTCTTCATTTTAACCAATGCTAGAATTTTTTTGGTGCTTCGTGAGGATCCGAGAGGTAAGAATTATGTTTTTCTTTTCATGTTTAAAGTGATTATTTTCAAAAGTTCGAAAGAAATAGATTCGATTTTAACGTTATTTTTCGCTTACAAGTGTGGCTTTCTTTGCTACTGAACTCGTCTGTGTTTTCTTCGTAATTTATAACATCGGACTCTCTCAAAATGTGTTGTTTTTTTTTCTTTTTCCTGTCACATATTGAGCCTGTTTAAAAAGGCAGAGTAAAAATTATCTGTTTCTTATCCTAAAATATAATATTCACGTTGTTTTTTTCATCTGATTCCGTACATAACGCTGACGCCAAGCTCGAAATTCGAACGTGTATTTACAGTGTTGTATATATTCAGTGGTAACTTTAAAACCGGACATGCTGCAGGTCTAAAAATTTAGATTTAGCTATTTGAATACATGTGGATTAACATAATGGGTTATGTTTCATGTTTCCCTAAACTTTTTTTTGCCCTTTGTGTAACAGTATGTGTACCCACTTTGTGAGCCATACACTTATTTATTTTCATACCATCAACACTCGAGGAAGAGCGAGAACATTGAATGATCGGGATGCAACAGAACAAAAGCAACAGCAGAAAAGGGGGGGGGGACACACAAACAGCAGGTTGAGGAATAAAAAGGAGACTTGGACAAGCAAGGGATGTGGGGAAGATTGAGGAGTTGGGGAAGACACATGGGGTGGACAAGATGGATACAGAAGTAAACTCTCAGGAAGGAAAAACTGGAAATTTGAAAGGAGGTGGGGTGGGTGACTATCATGGAAGGATCTAGAGGGGGAGGCACCCGGCGAACGCCCTCTCAACCCCTCGGGGGAACACCCAGCATGCAGCCTCCCAAAACTCCCTAACTTCCCATTAAAAGTGATCGTTCTTTTCATGTGTAATGAGGTGTATACAACTAAAGATGCGGTCTTGGAATGTGGGGAAGGAAACTATCTCGTGCAGTGAATTTTTCGAATAATTTCACTGTAAAGACTAAATATATAATAAGGTAGGTAAGTCAACCTAATATTGCATATCATTTCAAAAATTTAAAACAGAAACTTTGCAACGATTATATTTAAGAAAATGCTTTAAGTGTTTAATTACAATGTGCCAAAAATCAGGGTCAGTTGGTTACTAAACATTGTTGAAAAAGATGGATATCAATTAGGTATTTTCGGTGTAGTTTCTGTTCTTGCCATTTTAATTTCACAATTGAACAACAGCAGCAACCACAACGAAGTTCTTCAAAAAGGGCAAAAATTCAAAGCAGTATTCACAGTTTTTTTTTTTTTTTTGTCAAAAAAGACAGGATTAAAGAACCATGACGTGCATGCAGAAAAAAGGTAAGAAAGAGTTAAACTGTTACAATTTGATTTTGTAATTCCACTAACTGGTGGAGTCTCCTTAGTCTGTTGGGATTTTGTAATAATGATTATTATGAATATATTCTTATAGTAATATTATCTTTTGTTGGTTTGGTCCTTTTATGCATCGTGATTGTGAACGATCCAATGAAAAAAAGAGAGCAGACTGTGGTGTTGTAACATAATTTAACCATTGCTTAGTTTTTTAACCATACAAGAGATTACAAGTTGTTATCCCATCCTGTGAACATTTAAAATTTATTTTTTAATAAAAACGATGACTACGACTTTTCAAAAACATAAAAATAAAAAGTAAAAAAGACTTTCTTTTCAAGTGTATTGGAGCATTCTTTGTCTGTATTTCGAATAGTCTCTAGAAATTATGACAAAAAGAAACACCAACAAAAAGTGTTCCCTTCGCTCTGTTCAGCAGAATTATATTTTTCAATGCAATGTAAATTAGTGCCCCCCCCTCCCCAAACCTAACATCCTGGATCCGCCTCTGACGATGGTAGAAAAGATCATGGTTTTGGACAGGGGAAGGTGGTAAACACCCACCCCCCCAACCCCCCATACAAATCTGAGATGGTTGTGAACAGCTGTCTTTAAGCCTGGAGGGAAGAAAGAGACTGAAGACATGTGCAAGCTGATTCCACGGGTGGGGGAAAAAAAAGAGGAATGAATGAATGCAGGTGAGCAGTAATTGTGGATTTTGGGAGTTGAGCAAGAAGAGGGTTATTGGCAGGCCACGTGCGCACTGCAAAAACATTGGAGGGACAGAACCAAAAGAGGACAGAGGGTGTAAGACCAAAAAGGAGGCGGTAGAAAATAGAAAGACCACCGACCTATCTGCAATGGGAAAGTGATGGGCCATTAGACTCAGCTTCATCATTATTTGGACATCTACCATTTTGTCTGTGGACATCCACCATTTTTTCCACTTCTCCAGGGAGTGCTCAAATTGAAAATAAAATCTTTAGCTCTCGAATTAGCTTGGTGTTGGCTCAACGGTTAAGGTGGCTGGCCTTGGATGCCAGAGTGGAGTTGGCCGTGGATGCCGTTTGCAGAGCCAGGCAGGAAAACAGACTGTATTGAAAGCTTGAGATACGTCCAGAGACAGCCCAGACCTCATGTCTGACATTGAGGGCCTCCATCCATTGTTGGGAGAGTCAAAGCAGCATGTCCAAAGTAGAGTGACCAGGTCTGAATCAATTGCGACTAACTGGAAGAGTCTTCCATGACCTTGCTGATAATTGGAAACAAGCTCATGTCTGTCATTAATGGTTTAGAATTTGGTGAATATGGGATCCTGTGGGCTGGCAGGATGCCCATTAGCCAAATTTGAAGTAACGTTAACTTAGGAGAGAGCTGCTCTTCATTTAACCAAGCCTCAACTGACGGTATCTATTCCCACTGGCATAAACTGAAGACCCATTGATAAAGCCTGGTGTTGGCTTCGCGGTTAGGGTGGCTGGCTTGAAATCTTATGGTCCTGAGTTTGAGCATCTGTCTGCCATTGAATTACTACCAGGTGGGGTTGACTCAGCCTGTCATCGTTCTGAGGTTGGTGAAATGAGTACCAGCATACTGGTAAATGTGGTAAAAAATAATATGCTGCATCAGCGGCACAGCCACACCCTCAGCCAATGATGCTACCCGCAGCAGTGTGCTGCATATGAAGGAGGAGGAGGAGGAGGACCCATTGATCAACTGCATTTTCAACACCCATTATTATAACAACTCAGGAAACACCATAAAGTGAGCCAACAAGCAAGGAATAGGGAAGGGGTGAAAGGCAGAAAGATGGGAATTATTTCAGGTCTATCATAACCAAGCGGAATGGGTTGTTACTGGTTACGTGAAATTGAATCATTAATTGTGGCCAAAGCAGTCATAGACAAAACAAGATAGTAGGAATACATTTGATCATCATGCAGGAGGAGGCGGTATGTCAGCTGAACAAATCATTACATTGGGCAGAAGGCAAGATTCACCTGGTATTGAAAATCAAGTTGACCAATTAAGTTGTTCCCAAGCGAAACTTGGAGCATGAGGTTTTTATTTATATATTTTGTCATACTTCTCAACTCCAATCAGATACCATGGATGTAAAATAGTGAGCTTAAAAGTGAGCAGAGAACTGTGATTTGCATGACACTTTACATGAGATGAAACCTCAGATAATTCAAAAGGGCTTGCTTGAGAAGGTTCTTAACAGAGGATTAAGTGAACCAAACCTTTCCTGAGCTGATCTATTAAGGTATGGGAGAACTACTGAGGCGACAATGGCACAGGCCAAGGAAATGTCGGTGGAAAACATGCCCAGCAAGAAGCCTGTGTTTAAGATCCAGCCATCACAACAGCAAAAGTCTTCAATACATAATGATGGTACATGGATTCAATGGAACAGTTTATCATCTTAAATTCACTGGGGGAGGGAGTGTACAGAGCAGAGGAGTGGGGATTTTCATTTAAAACAATGCACCTGTCCTAAAGGTAAGAGGTCATGTGCAAATCTGCAGAGATTACAAATTGACTGTTAATGGTGCAGTAAAGGTGGACAAATATCCAATTCTCAATATTGATGATTGAATGCCAAACTGAACTCTATTGCAACTGGACCTCAGACATTTATACCAGCAATTATTGTTGGATGAAGAATCCCTGAGGCTGACAACAATAAACACCTCAAAGGGATCATTTTAAAGTACATCCAACAGTGTTGCAGGGGTTCATCTGCCCCTGGATCTTTCAGAGGACAATGGAACAATTCATAAAAGGAATCAAACAATAATTGTTTACCTGGTGTCATGTAGTGTCAGATCGCATCATGGTGCCAGGTCACAACTCTGAAGAACACAAACTAATCTAATCTAAGTACTACACAGACTAGAGAAGAGTGGCTTAAGATAGAATAGGAAAAGTGAACTTTCATGCAACCTTCAAAGACCTATCTGGGCCACAACCTATATCACAAGCTGAATACAGAGGGCATACACCCTACTACCTTAAAAATTCATTGCAACTGAGAAGGCACCAGTCCCTCAGATAATCTCAGAGTTTACCTACTTGGGATTGGACAACTATTACTATGAACATATAAGCATGGTGTTGGCTTAACGGTTAAGGTGACTGGCTTATGATGTTCGGGTCTTGAGTTTGAGCCCCTGTCCCCCGATGAAATAACACCAGGTGGATTGACTCAGCCTGCCATCCTTCCAAGGTCAGCAAAATAAGTACCAGCTTTCTCGTAACTGGGGCACTGCATCAGCGGCACAGCCACGCTTCCAGAAAAATGATGCAACTAGCAGCAACAGATTGCATACGAAACAACAGCAACAACTATGTACTTCTAAAGTACCTACAGTGCTGGCACCCCTGCATCACTTCCTGCAGAAAGACGTGATGTGGAATTAGGAATCAAAACAACAGACCTTCAGCGAATTCAATAAACGATTGCAACCTGAGCAGGTCTTGGTGCATCATGAACCCAAGCTGCGTCTTATCTTGAGCTGTGATACCTCACAGTAGGGTGAATATACTGATTCGGGCTCACTTCCCCCCCATGTAAATGAATGGGGGATTTTCAGCGATTCATATTTTTTTTCCCTAAAAATAAACCCCCTTTTTATCCCAAGGTATATCTATTTGTCTCTCCTTTTAACCTAGGGAAACTTTTTAAAATTAAATAAACATGTTGTGTGTGGGGCAGGGGTTTGTGTGGGCAGGGGTTTGTGTGGGCAGGGTTTGATTTTGATGGGTGAATAGATGGGTGGATGGGTGGATCGGTGAATGTGCGGGTGGAGCTTGTATGGATCGGTGGACAATTTTTTTTAATTAACCAATGCATATTGTTTAGCTCACTCATTGAACCTATAAAGATTTATTTATTCTCAAATTCCTTCAAAAGTTTAATTTTCTTTGCACAATATTCCCATCTAAAATATTTAAAAATAAAACATTTGAATCTTTCTATTTTTTAAGATACCCCTTTTCCTTATTAACTTTCTCTTATCATCTATTGTTTCTGATTCGCAATTTAAACAGAAAGAAGAATATTTATAAATAATAAGGGCTTATATATCACAAAACTTGCAGAGTTAGTTTATTCTCCATATTTAAGGGTAAAATTTTTAGTTAAAATAGAGTTTTGTTTAACACTAAATAAAGATGTTTTCAGACACATTACAACGATTCCAAGAGATTTCAAGTGAAAAGACGGAATATGTAAAAGAAGTCAAAATAAGAAAAGGAAAACATTCTAACTTTTGGATAGATGCTATTTCTAATTATTCATCTGATATTGAGTTTGAAGGTAGAGCATATGTTTTTAAAACTAGTGTGAAAGTTGTTTTTTCTAGAGTATCACCACTTGCTATTGAGATTATTGAAAAACTTAATCTAGAGTCTGATTCAAAGATTGATAAGACTCTTGATCAGAATGGTGTATTTTTAAATAATTTTCAGACTGATATTCATAAGAAGGGTGTAAGAGGAATAATGAGATTTAGGTCAATTATAAATAGGGATGATTATAATAAAATAAGCTTTAATTATAATAGAAATTGAGGAAGTTAAATGTAAATTGATTAATATTAGAGGTGAATTAAGCATTTAGTTTTAAGTAAAAAAATTACGAATAAATGGACTCTTAAAATGTCTATCAAACAACTTGAAGCTGAACTAGAAAATGTTCCAGATAAACCAAATCAAGATAAGTTTGAAAGTGATTTTGAAACAATCTTTTATTATCTTGAAATAATAACTGAAAATATAAACTATGGTAATGAGTATACTAGTTTTAGAGAGTCTATTGTAAAAATAATGATGTCGTTTATAGAGGCCTTTTTTAAAGCCAAAATCTAGTGAAAAAATAAAGCAATCATTACCAATTTTAAAGGAATGTCTTGCTCTAATGAAGCATCCTTCAGCGAAAAGAGAGCGTAAATTGCTTAATAATTGTTGTTTTTTATGGGAAAAAACAATTAGTTTAAGCATAAAATTATAGTTAAATTATTGGTTAATAAATGGATTCTAAAATTCATACATGAGTCAAGAGAAAACAACTAAGACATTGTAAAATCTGGAATAAAACATTGAGAAGTATTTTTAATCTGAAGAAGCATATGCGACTAGGACATGATAGAAAAATGTACTCCCTGTGATATGGTGTTTAATAGTGTTGGGTTTGTTGGAACAGGGGTTTGTTGGGACAGGGGTTTGTTGGAACAGGGGTTTGTGTGGGTGGAGTCAAAAAAAAATTCAATTTATCTTTGTCTTTTGTAATTCTTGTGAATAAAATGAACCTAAAATCTCTTCCCCTTCTAAATCATATATATTATAAGTCCAAGGAACCATATCTATTACATAAACAATTTTAAAAAGTTTGTTTGTCCATCGTTTAATATAACCTTTTCAAAATGAGATTTCCACCTATATATTCTTACGATATCACCATCTTTGAACTTAGGTTTTCTGACAATCTCTTTTTCATGTTTTAATTTTGTAAATGTTTCTGATGGTTTCATATTCGTTGACGTGTGAATCGTGTCATTATACTTATCCACAATATCCTGAATAAAAAATGACCATTGTTGTGAACCGAGTTGTGTGAATTTTTTATATAGTCTCTCTTTTAAGGTATGATTAAAACGTTCAACAATAACAGCCTTTCCTTCATTAAAGGTAATACATAATGTAATACTGTTATTTTTTAGAAAATTCATAAATGACTTGTTATAAAACTCTCTACCCTCATCAGTCCACAATTTTTTTTTCTCTTACTTTTATTAAATATCTGTTGAAAGGCTAACATAAGAGTATTACCTGTTTTGTTTTTTAAAGGGAAAACCATGCGTATCTACTCCTCAAATCAATAACGGTTAAAGCATACTTGTACCCCTTATCATTATTGAGTTCAATCAAATCAGCAGACCAGATATAATCAACTTCCTTGGAATAAAACTTCCTTCTACGAAACTTTGTGAATATTGGTTTATGTAATTCATTAGCTAATTGCTCTTCAGTCTTAATGATATCATTAGAGCTTATAAGTTTTTTGAATTTCCAAGTCCAAGTTTCAATTTAGCACTGATCATCTTCTTCATGATGAACCTATCAACTTTTTCTCTCAAGGTTGGATTTTGTATCAGAGACAAATTATACAACATTTCTCTATCGGCTTCATGCTTTTCTTCCAAAGTTGTGGTATTCCCATCATCAATATCGTGTCTCATGCACACTTCATCAATGCTATTGATGGGCTTACTCCATGATTTCGGATTGTCTGCCTCATCTCATCTTTTATCCAAGTTTGTGCCTGGACCACAGAAAGAATACCCTGGTAGATGTAATTCCCCTGGTATTCCAGTAGTTGTAAATTTATTTCCTGATAAAAATTTTTGTGTAGCTCCCCCACGTTTGTGTTTGGAGATAAATTGATTTTTTTTTTTGAACCACACACCGAACATATACCTTTTTGTATAATCCTGTTATTTTTACTTTTAAAATATGAAATATTTTTAGTATTAGTTTTCTTTTTACATTTAAGACAATAACTCATTTATTTATGAGAAAAATTCCTACAGAGTGCAAAAACCTTTTTAGTTTCCAACATGCACATTTCAATCTTAATTTTTAAAACATAAAGAATCCTTAGAAACGACTTTACTCTCTCCTCCATTTATTTAAGAAAAAAATGAAAAACTTGAATTAAAATCAATATCTTGCCGATGACAAGAGTCTTATCGAAAGTATTGCAATTAGACTTGTCAATTCTTTGTTTTCCTCCTCGGTGGGTTGAGTTATTTTCTGTGATACTCCCCATCTTTTTTTCATCTCACTGGTTTCCATATTTTCATATTTATTCAGTCTCGCTCTTTACTCCCTCTCCTCCCTCTCCTCCTTCTCCTCCTTCTCTCTCTCCTTCTCTCTCTTCTCTCTCTCCTCCTTCTATTTCTTCTCCCTTTCCTCCCTCTCCTCTTCTCTCTCTTCAACTCCTTCCTCGTCCCTTACTACCCTTGAATCACTTACACCCCATAGAATATCATACATATAATCATCAGGATTTCTTGTTATTCCTGTATCCAAAATAATTTTTTTTGCAACAGGAAACCAATAAAATTTATTTTGTATTTCTAAAAGAGCTTTACGTTTTCTTAACTTTATAATTTTTTCATTATTTAACATTCTAATTAAATCCAAAGTTGTTGGTTTATCAACATCAGCATAATGCCAATCTTTTATTGAAAATACCTCATTCTTTTGTTGTAGAACATATTTATTAAAATACCGAATACCCTTTTCTTGAAGGTATGCTTGGACACAGAAATGATAATTTTCTTGAAGCATTCTTGCCGTCATTTATGTATTAAAAATAAACTCAACAAAAATAAAAACTTTACACTCGTTTCAAAGTCAATAATTTGAACACTTTGGAAAATAGGTTTGAAATAACGATTGTATTCAATTCTCTTGTCATTAAAGATGCTATAGCATACAGATCATTTTTGTCATGGAATCGGTTCCACCGGAAATGCGACGACAATGTCCATGATCAAAAACTGTGAGTCACAACTGAATGAAATCATGTCAATATCAGGTGTGTCCTCCATGGGCGTTCACAACTGCGATACAACGTCTCCTCATGGATTGGATGATGCGTCTGAACAC
>BROF01003084.1:64931-76370 GCA_024346535.1 Eptatretus burgeri | reverse complement strand
CGCTGAAAATCCCCCATTCATTTACATGGGGAAAAGTGAGCCAGAATCAGTATATTCACCCTACTCCTCACCTTTTGGGTTTGGGACAATTCTCATTCATCAAGTGTCTGATGGCTGTAAAAGGTCAGTGGTTTTTGTGTGCAGAAGCCTATTTAATGCAGAAAAGCAGGATGCACAAATTTAATGCGAGTGACTTTCCAATGTAATCAGTCACTAAATTTCATTAGTACAGATATGGGAGAGGCTTCCCTCTTCAGACAGACCATAAACCGCTTCTGAATCTCCCAAAATTAGAGCTATCAACATCACCAATGTCAAGTGTGAGAACACAACGTCGGGCACTCGCCTGACTGAACCATCAATATCTTTTGCAGTGCAAACGAGTATTGTGAGTCGTCATTTCCAGATGGAAGTATCAATGAAAGTGCATGGTGTGTGCCTCTGACGAGAGCAACCAGCTGAGTGACTTCCGCAGTTCTTTGTAATGACGCGATTGCTGTTGAGCAAGAAGTATGCAATATCCCAGTTCTGAGTGTGCCAGTGACCCTTCTGGGCAAACACAACTATGACATTGAAGCTAGCTTCTGGTTGTATCGCAAGTGAAGTGATGATATGATACCCCTGAAATCTAAACGTTACAAAACAAAAAGCACAAAATAAATGTGCAATGGTGAAACCTACATATCATCTGTCGATGTTTGGACCTCATTCTGCATTTTTCTTCAATAAAATGTATCACAGACAACTTGCTGGCCAAAGCAACTTGAATGTTATTATTATGATGTTGAATACAAATACTTTTAGCAGTTGTGAAATCAACACCACCAGTTATGAAAGTACTTGCACCAGTTAGATATGTTCTTCTGTCCTAATGTTGGGGTGTTTCCCCACTTTTCCACTGTGTTCAAGCTGTTCTGATCTGTTCTAGCTCTTCCATGAGGCTCGACCTTGTATACAAAATCAAAAACATCATAAAATTTGCACAATATTGCAACAGCATGGTAGAGATTTGAAAAGCACTCTTCATAGAGAATATGTATCTAGATTATAGTACACGTGCCAACTTTAACATTTGATTTATCCATTTTCAGAGTGAAATGTGTTTTGTGGATAAATACCTCAGTTCTCTCTTCTGCAATACGTGACGAACTTTTGGGCTCTTTTGTGTGCTTCTTGAGCTCTTCAATGTTGTTATGCACTGTCATTATTCTGTTGGCATCCAAATTGGCACAAATCTGTGAGGAAGAAAGAGACAAAAAGAAAACGGTTCAAGAATTGCCGATAGCTACAAACTTTGACGATACGGTGCCTTCAAAAAGTATTCATACACCACAGCTTTTGTCACGTTTTGTTGTGTTACAGCCTGAATTAAAAATGGATTAAATTTAAATTTATTTGTCACCGATCCAAACAAAATACCCCATAACGACAAAGTGAAAATATGTTTTTAGAAATCTTTACAAATTAACTAAAAATGAAAAGTTGAAATGCTTTGCGTCAATAAGTATTCATTTCCCTCAGTCAATACTTTGTAGAAGTGTCTTCAGCAGGGATTACCGCTTCAAGTCTTCTTGGGTATGTCTGTGTCAGCTTTGCACATCTGGATTTGTGGATTTTCTCCCATTCTTCCTTGCAGATTTGCTCAAGCTCTGTCAAGTTGGATGGAGACATGTTCTTGTTCTGAAACCATGCCAGTGTTGCTTTGGCTGTGTGCTTGGGGTCATTGTCCTGATTAAATGAAATCTTTGCTGAAGTCCAAGGTGTTTTGCACTCTGAAGCAGGTTCTCCTCAAGGATTTGCCTGTATTTGTCTCCATTCATTGTTCCCTCTATCCTAACATGTCTCCCAGTCTCTGGCGCTGAAAAGCATCCCCATAGCATGATGCTGCCACCACCATGTTTCATGGTAGGGATGGTGTTAGATGGGTGATGAGCTGTGCTCAGTTTGTGAGATGTAACCTTGCATTCAGACCATAGAGTTCAATTTTATTCTCATCTTTCCACAGAATCTTTTGCCTCATGCTCTCAGTGTCTTTAACGTGACTTTTTGCAAACTCCAGGCATGCTGTCATGTAAGTTTTCTCAGGAGTAGCTTCTAGCTGGCACCTCTCCCAAAAAGCCTAGATTTGTGAAGTGATACAGAGATTGTTGTCCTTCCAGCAGGTTCTCCCATCTCAACCAAGGAACTCTGTAGTTCTGTCAGAGTGGTCATTGGGTTCTTGTTCACCTTCTGAACCAAGGTCCTTCTTGCCCTATTGCTCAGTTTGGTCAGACAGCCAGCTCTAAGAAGAGCCTGGGTAGTTACATATTCTTTCCATTTCCTCATGATGGAGCTCACTGCGCTATTGGGACCTTTCAACACGCTATAAATTGTTTTATATCCTTCCCCAGATGTATGCCTCCTGACAATTATATCTCAGAGTTCTATGGACAGCTCCTTGGACTTGATGGTGGAGTTTCTGCTCTGACATGCACTATCAGCTGTGGGATCTTATATAGAAAGGTGTGTTTCTTTCTAAATCATGTCCGATCAATTGAATTGGCCATTGATGGACTCCAATCAAGTTGTAGAGCCATCTCAAGGATGATCAAAATAAATTGGATGCACCTGAGCTCAATTTGGAGTGTCACAGCAAAGGGGTTGAATACTTATTGACGCAAAACATTTCAGCTTTTCATTTTTAATTTGTAAAGATTTCTCAGAGCATGTTTTCACTGTGTCATTATGGGGTATTTTGTATAGATTGGTGACAATTTTTTTTGTTCAATCCATTTTAAATTCAGGCTGTTGCACAACAAAATGTGACAAAAGTCAAGGGGTGTGAATACTTTCTGAAGGCACTGTAACTGCTTCAAAACTGACCAATGCACAATAAATATATCAGGAAGCCGCTAGACTTCCAATGTCGGGATTGCACAGACACAACACAGGTTTAATACAACAAAAGTCCTCAAAAAGATCTACCAAGATACAAACTTATCCACCAATATAAAGTAGACACCAGTCGTCTGTAGAGGATTTCACATGCAACAATATTTTGGACAGCATCAATGAGCTACAAAACTGAGTGACCCAAAATAGCCTGTTTGTAATTCTTCTTCTTCTTCTTCTTCTTCTTCTTCTTTTCAGACAGCCTAACTCAAAATTGGTTTTAGCTCTGGACTTGGATTAAACACAAATCTACTGCATTGTGTATTGGGAGGGTCCATGACTACTCAAACTTTTCATGGCTTGAAAGGATTTCACGAAAAGTAGGCATAACTGCATAACCATGCATAGTAATATTAAGGGAAACGAGGGGTGGGTGGATCAAACTATGTCAATCAGCCTGGTGGGGGCAGGACCATGGCGAAACAATTGCCAGAGGGGTAATCACACCTAAATGGGTGTGGTTTACGGAATAATATTACTTACAGCCCGACAGTAGCAATAACAGACAACCACCTTGAAAGACAGGTGTGGTTAACGGTGGGATATTACCTACAGTCTGAAAACCATTACTAATTATCACAGGAACTTCTGTCTAAGCTTGCAGGCACGCACACACGCAGCCATGCAGTTTGTCGTCCGCTTGATGTCACTGAAGTGTGACAGGCATTAAATAAAATTGGCGAGCAAAAATATAAATACATTTTTAAAAGTACAGAATCAAGAAATAAAAATATATTAAATTTTTCTTTATACTGAATGTAGGGATGGTATGCCAAAAGGTATGTAAACAAGGTCAGGATGGACACAATAAATTATCATGTGAAACCATCCCTACATGTTTCTTTGAATCATGGTTGTACCTGCAAATGACACTATACATCTCTGTCCATCTAGTTAGCTTAATTGTGTGTTGTTGGTTGTTATCTCCATATATTTCAGATGGTGGAACAGAATCCTATCAGGTCTCGAAGTATCCATCTCCATTTCGGTAAGGGGTGGGGGCGGGGGGGAGGAAGGGTCACGATTCATGGACCAAGCTGTGAAGTTTTCTTGTTCTCAAAGTTTTGTTCTGAGGGCTCTTTTCAGGATCTTCACTGAGTCCCGGACAGCTTCCAACTGTAGTTCCTTTGTTGCAATATTCCCAGGGATGCGTTTTTCAAGATATCTATCAGGTTCTTCTTCATCATTCCCATTGCTCCATTGATCACTGGTACAATTTGGGAATTCTTCAGGTTCCAGGATCTTTTCACTTCATTGTCTTGCTAGTTCATCATTTTCTTCATTTTTGTGTTTTTATTTTATTTTACAGTTTTCTGGTTTTAAAATTTTTAAGTATGGCCTTGTTTAGTAGTACGTGGTCTATTGTTCCATAGCATCCTCTTTTACATCCCTTCTGTTCTGTCTTGAGGCCTTCTTGTGTTAGGTGGTGGTACATCATTTCTGTGATGATTTCCATCAGAAGTTTGTATGTTGTTGGTGGACATGTTATTGGTCAATACTTGTGGAGTAGTTGGGTTTCCTCTGATTTTGGGATGAGGAAGGTGTTACCTTCTTGGTTTTTTTATTTTTTATTTGGAATACCATGTCGAGGCTCGTATAAGAGCTCACACACAGAACATAGAAAATGCAGAAGAAAAGAGGGGTGGGAGAGGGAAGCACAAATAGTGGAGAACAGAGACAACAGGAGATCTGTGGAAGGGAGAGGGATGGGGCAGGGTACACGGGGTATACAACATGGACATTACAGGGACTTTCAGGAAGGAAAACAGGGAATTTTAAGGAGGTGGGTTTGGTGTGGATTAACGAGGGTAGAAAAAAAAGATTTTGGATGGGGGAAGATATGACATGGTGGTGAACAGCTGTTTTGAAAACCTGGAAGAAGGAGTGGGATTGAAGAGAGTGTGGAAGTTTGTTCCAGAGGTGGGAAAAAAGAGGAATGAGAGAGGAGTGAAGATAAGCAGTCATTCTTGATTTTGGCACTTTCACCAAAAGGGTTTTTTTAGCAGACCTTGAATACTCTATGGAGATATAGGGGGACAAAGCACAGACATAGCAAGGGGGGGGGGGTGCAAGGCTGGAGAGGAGACGATGGAAGACAAAAAGACCACCGACCTGCCTGTGGTGAGAGAGTGAGAGACCCAAAGACTCAGCTTCATCGCGGGAGATACCAATGATCCTAAATGCCTTGGTTTCCACAGCATGAAGCCGAACTGGGTGTGAGGCAGGAACACCACCCCAGAGGGGGGAGCAGTACTCCATCAGACTGTGGATGAAAGCCTTGTAAGTGGTTAGAAGCTCAGGCATGCCAAGGAAGGACATTGCATGACGTAGAATGCCCAGTCGCCGACCGGCTGTGGAGGCCAGCTTGGAAATGTGGCTGTCATAGGAAATATCATGGCAGATGGTTAGGTCAAGGGGATTGTGGAGAAAGTAGATGGAGGCAGGGGGGGGATCCAGACGGTCCTTTCAGAGAGACATTGTGAGTGTGAGATTTGTCAGGGTTGAAAGACATGCTCCAATGCTCCAAGTGTTTTACCAGCTTGTTATTTTATCCAGGTTTGCAGAGAGTGAAGAGACTGCTGCCTGCCGATCAAAGGGATGAGAGATGGTTCAGCAGAGGGTGAAGTCATCAGCAAAGAGATAAAGAGGATGTGAGCCAGTCATCCATTACCTCCTCCCCTTGGATAAGTTTGTTGAATGCTCATGCGCAGTGTTTGTGGGGAGCATCTAGTTGCTTTAGCCAGAAATTTGGAACTCCATCTGGGCCTGCACTTTTAAAGTTTGGCATTTTTGCAAGTTGTTTAAAAAAAAAAAAATTTCTTCTTCATCTATTATTATCATTGAGGACATTTATTATCTTGCCAAAACGAAGTTTTTGCAAGATCTGTTACTTGGTAAGTTTTTTTGTTTGTCTGTAATCATTGGATTTTTCACCTTTATATCACTCTGTAGAGCACAATTCTCATCGGAAACTTGTGGGTACACATATCGTAGTATTATTACAATACCCTTCAGCACACATAAAGGTCAAGATCAAAGGTCAAGGTCACTTTGCGGTAAATCATGGAGGTCGACGAAACCCTTATTTTTTGAGTAATTTTAATCGAATCATCTCCAAACTTTATGGGAATGTAGTATATGGTCTGGCGCTCAGCTGATTGGTTTTTGGTGGCGATTGGCCTTGACCTTCATGGTTAGCACCTGAGGTCAAACATATTTGACCCCAAGGTCAAATTTTCAAGTTTTAGGAACCATATCGTGTAGTACCTCAAATTGAACACCTCGATGAGTGCTTTCTAGATATGTCAAGCTTGAGACATTATGACGTCATTTGGTGACGTTATGAGGCAAACACATATTTTTCATGGTTACTCTAGAACGATTCTCATCGGAATCTGTCGTAGGCAGATATTCCTCAAGGAGTCGCTCCTGGTGGATAGCAGCTCTGTTCACCTCAGTGTGACCTTAAAGAAGTCACACGTGGTCACCTTTTGGCTGGTTTGTTTTAGGTGTTGCTTCCCCCCCACCCACCCCTCCAAATTTTTGCATCCACTCCAACTCATCTTATTTTGAGTCTTCATAGATTCCTTTCCAAAAGTTTTGAAATCTATCCTTTTTGGGGAGACTTGTTACATCTTGCATTTACTTCCTTATTTCAGGGTAGAATGTCTTTGGGTCATTTTCAAACAACTGGTTCTGTTTTCTCCCTTTGTTAACTTTGTCATAGTTTTTTTAATCTTCATTGCTATCATTTCTATTTTGAGTTTGTTTTCAGCAACCATTGTATCTCGGTCTTTGTCCTCGGCTTTATCTATTTTTATTTTTAATTCTCTTCAATAGCTTTGGGCTTCTATTTCCATGTATAAACTGCTGCATTTGTTTCCACGGTGGTGCATGGTCTTTGTATGCAGGGCCTGGTTCATTAGCTTTCCTGGAACGTAGTTCTGGGGAGCTTATGGGATGGTGCGTCATCCGTTCGTCCACAGACATTTGCAACATCTTCTCTGAAACTACATACACAAAACTACACACACCTAAATTTAATAATGAACTAGCATAACCCGCGCTCTGCGCGACATGTTGGGGTGGGTGTGTTTGAGAAAGGAACTGATGCAGAGTATCAGTAGTAATTTTACTTTCATGCAGTAAGTGGAATACAATGTTCAAAGTACTTCTTGATACACAATGTTTTGGGTTATAGCATTGTCATTGTGGAACCCTTGTTTTGTAGTTGGTATAATTTGCACCGTAATGTCCGAGAACCGGCGTGATCGTGAGAAGGCAACATATAGCTGACCGTGGCTGAACACCGGCTGTGGAAGATATAACCCAACTTTATCAAAGGTTTGGCCTTGCGATTTGTTTATAGTCATGCAGTAGCTGACTCTTACTGGAAACTGTGTTCTTTCAAGAATGAATGGCAAGTTCACATCTGATGGGGCCAGTTTGATTCATGGTATCAACACATAGTCATCTTTGTTTGCCCCAGTTAGGATCTCGGCATCTAGAACATGGGTGTGGAGATTCCTAACAATCAGTCGTGTACCATTACATAACCCTCTTTTTATATCTAGGTTACGTAAGAGCATGATAATGACACCAGGCTTCAAGAGTAGTCTGTGCAGAGGCATGCCAGTTGGGGTAATGGAGTTAAGAAATTCTAAAGGATATTGCTCAGCCTCTCATGGATCTTCGCAAATGACTTGGTCTGCACTAAAGTATACTTTGATAGTGCCTGGTAATTTGTGTGTGATGTCATCATTCATTCTAAGGGCATACTGATTTGTGGGTGTCAGGATGACAGTGTTTGACAGGAGTCGAGGGTTTTGTAGGTTGATGAACACTTCAGTTTCCAAATGTTCCTTGATGACTTCACAATCAGGTGGAACCTGAATGCAGTGTGGAATATCGGGATGGTTGTAGCGCAATTGCCCATTGCCTAAGCGAAGTAACCACTGTGCGAAGTCCTGTAGGACACAAAGCCAAATGCAGTAACCGTTTTTGGCACGATTTCACTGTTTCAGAACCATTTTATTTACTTTTTTTTGCACCATGCACCTCATATGGTCTTTGAGATAATGTAAGCTGATTATCACGTTACTCGAGCGCAGACAAAGTCGAAGATAGCGCGACACGAAACCACAAACTCAGAAATAATATATAAGATCGTTATCAAACAGGAAATGACTGAAGGAGATTCTGCAATACCAGATCTACAAAATCTAGTAGCCACACAACAGTTAATAATAGAGCCCAAACTGCGTCCGCATGTACGATTGCCTCATTACGAGCCTTTTGTTGTTTCTTGCGCTCCATTAAATGTAGTAATCAGAAAAGCATGCGGGAACAAACCTAAGTTTAATAATGAATCGTCATTGAACAGGAAATGACATACGAAGATCCTGCAATACTAGATATACAAGATCTAGTGGACACACAACAGTTAATTCATAATGGCGCCCAAACGTAAAATGATGGACAAAACTAATCGTGCCAAAAGGCTGAGAAAGGTTACGACATTGTGTGAAGAAATGGAGTTGTTAGATATGTTGGCAAGAAGTGAAAGTGCGCCATCTTTTGGCTGCCATTACTGGATCAATGAATCGACTCTGTGTAAACGCGAGTCAAATATCTGTTCAAGTGTTCCCGCACTGCAAAGTGAAAATGGCACTTTCTAGTCCCATGATCATGATTGAAAGGATGGAAAAAGCGCTTAATGTTTGGATTGTGGACAATACAGAAAAATTTGTCTTGGAGTGGACCGGTGTACAGGAGAACACATTGTGGATTTACCCCGACTGAATGGACCGATGATAAGGGAGATATCATTGTGATTTACTCGACTTTGAGTGGACCACTCAGTTATAGGAACATTTTTTGGGGGATTTCTTATAGGTCTTATTACTTGCATTATTTCTCTATTGTGGCAGACCAGCCCCATCACTTTGCCTGCTAACCACTCGAAAAGGATCATGGATAGATATGATGCGAATATGGTGCGACAGCACATTGCCCACTGAGGGCCAAGAAGGGCACTCCCTCCCAGTGTGTGTGTGGGGGAGGGAGAGGAGAAGAGGCGGGGGTACCCGCTTGTATTAAAATGGAACATCAGCCCAAATATCAAAGTACATGGTCAAACTAACACACCTGCACCTTAACCGTAAGTAGTATTATTAAGGCTCATTGTCATTCAAAACACATGCAACTGAGCCCATCAGACGAAAATGCATTGTCAACCCATAATCATTTCGGTATTTTGTCATTAAACCTGACTTTAACATACCCTCATATCTAGCTAGCCCCTTCAAGGAAAAAAAAATCATCATTTTGTCCAAATATAATGATGGTATTAAATGATTCGGGGATAAAACAGGAATTAATTACTTGCAAATGTATGATTTGTAAGATGAGATCTACCTTAAGAATGTGGCTCTGTGCCTTGTAAACATCTTTTGCACCTCCAACACCAGGTGATGCAGTGAGCCCCACGATCTGTGGCAGGTGTTTTCCTTGATCATGTTTACTTTCCAGATAGCGTGCCATTATTTTGTTGTAGATATTTTCCTTGGTCGTGTGGTGGCACTCATCAAAGATGAGTAATGAAAAATCTGCACAGAAGAGTTCTCGGTATCAGTGTTAGGCAAATTTCCCAGAAGAAAAATTATCTTGGTAGAACAGTATTGCCATGAAGTATATTATATTGTGGTTATGTGCCATTTCACTCATCAAATCCTTTGTTCTACTACTTTGTAAATTACAATGGCATCACAAAACATGACATTAAAAATCATATTAGATTCCCAAAATATGGGACAATACATGATATGAGATAACAAGAATGCTCTGAAATGCACACAAAGTATATGCAAAAGTAAATTGATACCTCTATGCTGTTACATTTCTGCCACTTGATATTTGAAGAGCCCCAGGTGAGACGATTCCAATGGGAAGGGGGAGGAGCAATGTAGTGAGAGGAGCATTGAGGAGATTGTGAAAGGTAGAAAACATGAATCTTATATGTGCATCCTGGACAAACATGCCTCACACCCATGACATTCTGCTCATGTGCACTCCCCATCCATGCAACTCCACATGGACTTCCTTACTGCTGTGCCTTCTGCTGTGACTCAGAGACAATACATTCACACCAGCTTAGCTATTTTCTCCCTGCCTTTGTTTTCAGAATAAACCTAATCATCTTGAAGTCATATCTACCAAGACAAAGTACTAATACTCATTTCTCACCCTGTGAAGGATTTGTAACCTGTCAAGGATTGGTTATTAGCAACAGAAATGTTCAAGACTTGTCATGAGCTCCCCAATGCTGTTATGAGTATGGTCCTACTCTTTTCTTTTTTCCAAAATCTCATATTTGAGTTTCACAATATATGCATGTGAACTTTCCTTGATCAAGCTATGTCCATCCCTTCCTTTCCAAAACACTATATTTATGTTCCTAATCTCAAACTGCATGCTGGCGAAACATCAGGAACAGCATGTCACTGTTTAGCTATCCATTTGATTGACAGTTTCATTGTCATATTTCACAAACAACGCAAATACACAAGCTTTTCTTGTTGAGACATTCTCATCCTTTCCTCAACAGTATCTAAAATGATGCCATTTCATCGAGATTGAAGCATGTTCAACGAGAACGGCACTCTTAACGGTTTGTGTGGTGTGTGCTTAAAACGTTCTGGATAGTCTAAAATCTAAATTGTACGTTCCAAAAGTAGTGTGTGTCGAAGGGGTCGAAAGGATGTAATCTCTCAAGTACGTCAAAAGGAAGCTCTAAATGGTCAAGGGTCGAAGGGGCTTCAAGGGCCAAATGGGTCTTTGGAGTCTAAAGGGTCTCAAAGGTCTTAAGGGTCAGAGATCGTAAAGGGTCTTATGAGTCTTTGTGGTCTTGAGGGTTTCATGGGTTTAAAGGGTCTTACAAGGTATTAGGGACTTTTGGGTCTTATGGGTTGTAAGGGGTCTTTAAAGGCTGACATAGTGGATGAAAATACCTTAAGGACAATCGCTGGGTCAGACTTGGTCTGTTTGCCAAATTTGGTCATAGGCCTAGTGGCCTTTGCAAAAAAAACCCATGAACATACAGAAAGACAGACAGAGTCTTAGGGATCTTTGAGGTCTTGAAACGCTGAGGTGGTGGATGAAAATACCCTGAGGACAATCCCCGGGTCAGATTTGGTCTGTGTGCCAAATTTGGTGGCTGTCGGCCCAGTGGTGTTTGGAAAATATGCGAACATACACACAGACGACCAAATTTATTATATCCTAGCAAATACAACCCGTTGCTTTGCTGGCGGGGGTGTTAAAGAGGGGGTTGAGAGAGAGGAGGGAGGGAAGGGAGAGAGAGGAAGAGAGGAGAAAGAGAGGGGATAGAGAGGAGGTAGGAGGGAGGGGAAGCTAGGAAGGACGGAAGAACGAGGAAGGGGGAAGGTGGGGAGAGCTATGCTTCACCAAACGTGAGAGAGAGAGAGAGAGAGAGAGAGAGAGAGAGAG
>BROF01003084.1:48699-61136 GCA_024346535.1 Eptatretus burgeri | reverse complement strand
CACACACACACACACACACACACACACACACACACACACACACACACACACACACACACACACACCTCATGTGAACAGCTGCACACACAACGACACAAGAGTTTACAATGTAATCTGCTGGTACATCTGCAAAACTTTGATGTGCCAGTTCCAGAAAATTTGTGGGAACATGAAGCAAAAGTAATCACTGAAAACATGGAAGTACCTAACACTCACATATGACCTAATCGTCCCATCGAGGATGACCATCGAAAACAAAGCGTTGCGACCACATATCATACTTGGGTACAAAAAAGAGAAGAAGGTATTGCTAATTGAGGTGTTAATCGCAGTGATTTTGGACTAAACAATGCAGAAATCAAGAAAATGACCAAACACCAAGACCTCAAGAATGAAGTGAGAAGATCCTGGAAGCTGAAGAATGCTAATGTTGTACCAGTGATAGCTGGACCGACAGGAATGATGATGATGAACCTCACAGAGATATTAAACATCGGGGCAATACCCCTGGGCGCTCACCTGGTAGTGGCTCGATAAGAGAGCCAGGCAACCACTGGCAGGCATGGATGACCGACAAAATACATAATGGAGAAGAAAGTAAATACCTCTGGATTTTTTTTTTATGCCGTGAACAAACTTTGGTACATCACGGGTGATAAAGGTTGTGGTAAAGTTTCATCAAAATTGTGTGTGTGGCTTCAAAAAAGACAGCAAACATATTTTAGGGAGTAACCCCCCCTCCCCTTAGACCCCATTGTTTTTTTAATTGCATGAACAAACTTTGGTGCATCATGGGTGGTGAAGATGGTAGTCAAGTGACATCGGAATTGCGTGTAGTTTCTGAGAATAAAGCAAATGCATATTTTGGCGGACAAACCCTGACTCCCCATAGACCCTCCAAGACCCCAATTTTTTTAATGTCATGAACAAACTTTAGTATATCACGGGTGTGGAAGATGGTGGTCAAGTTTCATCGGAATTGTATCTGTAGTTTGGAGAAGAAAGCAAATACATATTTTGGGGGGGGGGCAACCCCCCTTAAAGCAGATTTTCCTTATGTCATGAACAAACTTTGGTATGTCATGGGTGATGAAGGTTGTCGTGAAGTTTCATCGGAATTGTGTGTATTGTTTGAGAAGGCCGCAAATACCTCTTTGGGGAGGTAACTCACTCCCCTCCCCCCCCCCCGCCCGTAAACTCCCTCTGTCGACACCTTCAGACCCCGTTTTTTATGCCATCATAGGTGATGAAGTTTGTGGTCATATTTCATTAAAATCGTATGTGTGATTAGTGAGAAGAAGTTGCAAGTGTTTGTGGACAGACAGACGGACTGACGACACGCCATCCCATAAGCTCCCCCGAACTACCTTACAGGTGAGCTAAAAACCATCCCTGGGAATATTATTACAAACAAACTACATTTGGAAGCTGTCTGGGGCTCAGTGACGATCCTGAAGAGAGCCCTCAGCACAAAACTTTGAGAACAGAAAACTTCACAGCTTGGTCCATGAATTGTGACCCCATACTGAAATGAAGATGGATACTTTGAGCCTGCCCTGGGAGGACTCCATTACACATTCTAAAAAACCAACATATATTGACACCAATCAAACACACACACACACACACACACACACACACACACACACACACACACACACACACACACACACACACACACACACACACCCACCCCTACCTCATGTGAGAACAGCTCTCCCGTGATCTGGAAAAACCGAGTAAGTGCTCTCCACGGGCATTCGACTTAATAGGCTTTTCCGGATCAGGGGAGAGCTGCACACACAATGATACAACAGAGGTTATAATGTAATCCGCTGTCACATCTGCAAAAACTTTGATGTGCCAGTTCCAGAAAATTTGTGGGACCATGAAGCAAAAGTAATCACCTAAACATGGAAGTACCTAACACTCACATGTGACCTAATGCTCCCATCGAGGGTGACCATCGAAAACAAAGTGTTGCGACCACATATCATACTTAGGTACAAAAAAGAGAAGAAGGCATTCAGGTTGGTGTTCACAAACATCATTCTTTATAAACAGATGCGTGTGATGGGTGGAAAAAAAATGGCTCAGTAATTTAGAAAACATGTTAATACGGCAAACAGCTCAGAAATTTGGCGTTATCAAAGATATTTTGCTTTGAAACTCACAAAGGGAAACGTATAACCTTTTTAAAGCAAATCCGATAACCAAATGCTTTCGAAACAGGCGTGAGGACAAAGGAAAACCTGATAGAACCTCCATAAGATACGGGATCTCTCTCTCTCTATCGAGTGCAGCCTGTGGCTGCTGGTTGCATCATTGGTTGGGACGCGGCTATGCCGCTGATGCAGTGTCCCCCTTACCAGTGCACTGGTACTCATTTTGCTGACCTCGGAAGGATGACAGGCTGAGTCAACCTCCTGGTGTATTAATTCAGCGGCCCAACGGGGCTTGAACTCGTATCAGGACCCTCGGATCCCAAGCCGCCACCCTAACCACTAAGCCAACACCAGGCTTAAGATACGGGATAAAACTTTGCCACCACAATGCCCGTAACAGGCATGGCATGTCCACACACCCACAGAGAGTCCGTTCAGATCAAAATCTACCCACAACTACCACGACCGTGTGTGCTGTATACGTACCTCTACCTGATAGTAACTGTCGACTGCACATATCCCGATCAGGACACAAACTGCACTGTACAGCTTGGTAAGTGGCTTAATCACTCAAGCACTCCAATGGAATGCCTGGCTTTGTTTTGATTTGTCTCAGGACCTCAGGGCTTTTGTACATTCAATAGAAGTAATTATATGTAGATGTAAATATTTATCAACTGGAGTGAAAATATCAAATCTGGCAATGTAGTAATAATATGGACTACTTCCACTTACACAAGGGAATAGAATAAGGTTTTAATTTTGTGTGAAAGGGAAATACATATTCCAGTATGTTTCATAGAAAAACACAGAAACTTAGAGGTGCCTGAAATAATGATAAACAAAAACACATCTTCTTCAAAAGGAGGTTACACCCCTCCTTACAAATGGAATGATCCCATATTGTTTAGTCTGCCTTAAACTGGGCCATGTGTGGAGGACAGGTCTCATGAGAATACATGAATTGCCAAAATGTCTACTGGCCAAAGTAGTAGTCAAATGTTGGCGATGTTGAAGTAGTCTTTCCCACAGACTTTGCAAGCAATGTCCCATACGTAACGGTGTTGTCCGATACGTAACATTTTGAAATTACTTGTGAACTAATTATCCACTTATATTTTAAGCGAGAAATACAGGATATATGACCAATACATGATGGATGAGAACATCTGAAAATGGCATGAATTTTTTTTGTGAATTTTTAGTGTAATCCTAAAAAATCCATGTAAAATTGTTACGTATGGGACATCACTTATTCGGAACAGGACAAATTTGCATAATTAATGAAATGAACAATTTTTTTTCTTGTCTGTTAAAAGGACATGCTAGAGTATTCATGTCCATGTAAAAAAATTGTTGTAAAGTTTGGTTTAATTTACTACAGCACTATTTCAAATTGTCCCACACATTGCACTGAATTTGCATATATGCAAATTAGTTTCATTATTTCACACCTTAAACCTATGACTTTGCCATTTTCTTTTAAAGATTGATAAAATTTCACATTCAGACATGAAAATCTCATCGAAATTAGAGCTGCGGCATGAATATGAAATTTTGCCATCTGAGGGAACCTTCTCTTGGACTCGCCCAAAAAGAAAGAGAAATAAAGAGTAAAAGAGATAAAAGAAAATAAAAACCTAGAATTAGAATGAATGAAGAGAATTGTGAAAGAAATAGAAAGTAGTGTAAAAGGCACAAAGAACAAAGATGTGGATAGATTTCAGGAGTTACTCCCCAGGTTCAAACACAGCAACAGGTACAAGCTGCCAGAGGTCCGTCAGCAGGGAAGCACAGTTCACACCACATCAGGATATGGTACAAACATAATGAAATGGAAGACCAAACACTACATTGGAGTCATCAGAAGAAACACAAAAATGTAAAGAGTCTAAATTTGGTACAGGGCTCCAATGTAAAAATCACCAGTGGAGACATCAAACTATTACCATCCTCCCGAACAGTTTGATGTCCCATTCCATTGAGTTCATAGGCAATTCTTTTTTGCAACGAAGCAAATTTCATTTTATTATGTCCAATGTTGAGTCAATATGGCCATCATTGGCATAAGTTTCTGGAACCTGCAAGAGGATAGCTTAGACCAATGCATAGTAAAGTATAACATACAATGCATGTGGGTTATAATTGGCACATAGCCACATAATATTCATAACTAGCCGAAACCCCATCACAGACGGATTCCGTTCATTCAACCACCCTCACCAGCTCTCCCACACTCGAGGAACATGGACTGGACAGGGCGTGCTTGTCCCCACCTACTCATCCCCTGCCACTGCCCCATTCCCCCCCCCCGCCTTCAACTTGCTTAACCCCGCCCAAAAATGTAATTACCCCGGCCCCGCCTCTTCACTCCCCACCCCACTTGCCCGCCCCCCTGTCCACCCCCTCACACTCAACCCCGCCTAATTCACCCCAGCCCCCGCCCCATCCCCCATCTCCCGCTTTCAATTTGCTTACCCCCGCCCAAAAATTTGCTCACCTTGCCCCCCACCTCTTCACTCCCTGCCTCCGTCTCTTCATCCCCCACCCCTTCTCTTCACTCCCTGCCCCCGTCTCTTCATCTCCCGCCCCGCCTCTTCACTCCCTGCCCCCCCGTCTCAACGAAAAGTGTTTTTTCTGCTTCAGAGTTGAAGGTTGACTATCGCCACTATGTGCGATGCACTCTTACAGGTACGAAGTGTCTTTCAGTCCAGGTCACAGTACCGAGAAAAACGTGATGCGACCGCAAGGAGGAGCACAAAATTGGTCCTTCAGTATTAATATATAGAAGATACAATGTTTATTGTTACATTTTTTGTGTCAAATTCACATTCTGGGGTCGTCAGCATGTGCAGAAGAGGGTTTTACATTGCAGACGCTGTTTTCGAGGAGTGGAATTACACCGCTCAGCGGTGACGGTCTGTCGTTGACAGACGTAATGACGTCAGCGAATGACCGATGATGTCATGACGCCCTGACGCCTCTCAGCGGTGACGTCACACGTCACCATGTAAACAAATGTAAAACGAAAAGTGTTTATTCTGCTTCAGAGTTGAAAGTTGACTATCGCCACTATATGCGATGCACTCTTACAGGTACGAAGTTTCTTTCAGTCTAGGTCACAGTACCGAGAAAAACATGACACGACCGCTAGGAGGAGCACAACATTGGTCCTTCAGTATTAATATATAGATACCTGAAAAAAGTGAAAGCTATATCGTATAAATGATAGCTACAACGTTCAAAAAAAGTATATTTGAAATAGAAGTACTGAGCCACTGCTGAATGGTCAACATCAGACCCTATTCAAATTTCCTTCCATAAAATAATGGTATTCAAATTGGCACAAGTTGACCGCAGTAGCTCTGTAAAATGAGGTCGATTTCAGGAGCAATCGATATGAACAATCCATACCAACAGACAACATGGGAATATGCATCATTCTTACCATTGAGAGTTAGACGACACATGTTGTCTTCCTGATCGCCTCCACAAAGGGCATTTTCCATGATTTGTGCAGTGCAGACTATGACATCATTATCCTGCAGCCCAATTCCAAAGTTCCCCTTATGATGAGCCTCCCCACTGACACGTGTAACTTTAAAATGAGGCTTGAGGAAGTTATGGAATTCACGGTAGTGCTGCTCCACAAGTGCTACCTGTGGAATGAAAACAAAAATTAGGTGCATAATTATGTTAAATAAAGGTATTGTGTGTGTGTGTGTGTGTATATGTGTGTATATGTGTGTACATATGTATGTATATATATATATATATATATATATATATATATATATATATATATATATATATATATATATATATATATATATATATATATATATATATATATATATACATACATATACTGTAGGGTGTCCCAAAAAAATATACAACTTTTACAATGCTTCGTTTGATCATAAAAAAGCAGTACTTTTGTCACTAATGCTTCATTTCTTGTTGCAGAGACCCTGAAGTTTATTTTTATACCAAGCAAGCGCCAGACAAATGCCAAGACTGACCGTGCAACAACGGATGAAAATTGTTGAACTTTGGCACCAGACGAAAAGTCTCATACAGGTGCAACGTCTATACTCGAGACATTTCAGCATCCACTTGCGCCATGCACCAAACTTTCGGACAATAAAGTGCACCATCGCAAAGTTTACCAATGTGGGAACCATCTGTGACTGTCACAAGGGTCACAGTGGTCAGAAGAGGACAGGTCGTAGTGAAGAAAATGTGACCAGGGACGCACTTGCACGGTAAACCAGAGGAACTATTGCGAAATGATTTAGGAATTATATCTGCCTGAGCTACGTACTCAGGCCCGTAGGAGAAACAACCTGATCCAGATGAGAACCCAGTGGTTCCAGCAGGATGAGGCACCGCCCCATACAGCCAGGGAAACAAGGCGTTTTCTCAACCAACATTTTGAGGGCCGCTTTATCTCCCTCTACGAAGACGTTGAGTGGCCACCGCATTCCCCTGACCTTACTCCTCCAGACTTCTTCTTGTGGGGGTATCTCAAGGACAGGATCTATGGAAACCCTAAGCCTCAGACTCTTGATCAGCTGAAGGAAAACATCCACTGAGAAATCCAGAACATTCCTCAGGAAATGTTTCCCAAAGTGATGGAGAACATGACAACGCGCTTGCAGGCAGTGATCGGACAATGTGGAGCCTACGTCGAACATGTGGTCTCAAAGAAAATGACGATTCTATTCCAAAATTTAAATTTTGGTGGCAATTTTGACATTGGTACAATAAGCTTCAACCTTTCAGCTTTCTATCCAGCCATATCTCTTTTTTAAAAATATATGTTATGACCATCCTCTTTGCAGATGAAAAGTTGGATATTTTTTGGAACACCCTGTGTGTGTGTGTGTCTATATATATATATATATATATATATATATATATATATATATATATATATATATCTTATGGAAAGCCACATCTTTTAAAGTTACAAACTCCTAACCCAGGGTACAAATACAACTTTTGTGGAGGGTAGCATAGGCTATGTGGCCACAGCCTCACATGTGAGTGTAGGGGAGGGGGGGCAGGGGAGGGGCATAAATTATCGATGTAAATATGTAGTGTAGCGCCACCTGCTGGTAGCAGAGGGTATTACTATTTCCTTTTTTACAGGGGCAACGCTGAGGTTAAAGCACTCTCTTCGCACTGGTAAATTTGTCACCCTTCCCTTCTCCCCTCCCCGACCACCCAACAGAGAGGCCTTTCAAAGCCTGTCATTGTGTGTTGTGAGACATTTCTCATGGGAAGGGACATCAGGACAAATGGATGGACAAAGGCACTCAATGCATGGGTAAATTTGGCAAACAGGATGACCAATTGGTCCGGCAGAGAAGTGACGGGAAGGCTCTGCTAGTACATAATATACATCCATATACTGTATTTTATTTAATACTTCCAATTATTGTGGTGGCATGATTTCATGCTTTCAACTGGCTATGATCAACAGTACATCACCACTGCTACTGAGTATGGGGGCACCGCTGATGCAATGCCCCTATTACCAGTACACTGATACTCATTTTCCTGACCCCAGAAGAATGACAGGCTGAGTCAACCCCACCTAGTGTTTATTCAGCAGCTGACGGAGCTTGAACTCAGGACCCTAAGATCCCAAACCCGCCACACTAACCACTAATAGTGTAATGGCCGGGGCTGACAAAGGGCTCTAATTTAGGAGATACCCCTACCGGAGGTATAACAAGCTGAAACAGGTCTCATTTGAACCGTATGGATGTCTAGTTTTTGAAAACTGAGGTTGTAGTTGTTGAAATTCTGCACAACATGGTGAATTAACCCCTTGAGTGCAGGAACATGAGAAAATGGCCATTTTCAATAATTCTTTATTTACTTCAATAAGCATAAAATACATGCAGAATGGTTGAATATTTCAGGGTATTTCTATGTCTTGGACATGTTTTAAGATATTTCAGGGGATTTTAGGCTCCTAAGGTGGTTAAGGACCCACAAAATACCCCCAATTTTGGCAGTTTTTGTGCAATTTTAGCAAAAACTTGTACGTTTTCTCTTATTAAATACCCAATATATATTTTAAAAGTGCCAAATTTGATTATTTTCATCAGGCAGGGTGTCTTATTAAAGAATATTTCAGTTAAATTATGATAGAATGTTCACAACCAGGTAAATTAACCCTTTCTTTGACATGTGCGTGGTTCGAGTGAAAATTCTCATTTTTCTAAAATCGGCATCTTTTATGCAAAAATGAAGTTATCATGGAAAACTATGGAAAATATCAGGGTTACTATTAGAAATTGATATTATGCAAGGTATTTCATGGACTTTTATGCTGCCAAGGGGTAAAAGACCCCCAGAATACCTCCAAATCAGCATTTTTTAAAAACTAATTTTATGCCACAATTGCCTATTTTTTCGCATGATATTGTCATTTCATGTTATAACAGTCCCAAGTCCGATTTGATGAACCAGTCGGATTGTCTCATGAATGAAATTGCAGTTGAACCCGGATAAAAAGATTCACACCTTTGAGAAAATCGATTCAATATGTTTATATTGTTGCACAGTGAAACCCACTCATGAATCTTTCAATACTGATCACATCTGAAATCAGCTGGCCATTAATCTAAATATCGAAAACAGTGTCTATCTCTGTTGCATTTTCATTTTCCTGTTGTACGACATTGCTGTGATTGTTGCAGTCAGTGCAGCTACATATCGTCGACCGAGAATTAACAGGGTCTATCTGACATTTCATTCAAATTTAGAAGAAGCCCATGTAGAAGGGCAACAGAGGAAACTAAGTAAGATTATTTTATGTCACCTTTATATGTACCTGTTATGTAGCACACAATATGAAAATAAAATGTTATGAGATAGCGGCAATTCCACTTTGAATTTTTGATTTCATTTTTCTCAAACTTTAAAAAAGTGTAGTTGGACCCTGTTAATTCTCGGTCGACGATATGTCAATACACTCGAGTCCTGCAAGGACGCAAGGGCACATCCTCCCGTTTTCACAGTTTTTGTCAGTACAGTAGAGGTGTGTTAAGTCTCGAACCTCAGCTGGAGCGAAATCTTGAGTATACATAGTCTGGGTAATTCCACCACCTTCACAAGCGGACCAGCCATGACCAACTGGTGATATCAACGGTGGGTTAGCAACATGGCTGTCACACCAAATCTTGGTTTGACACTTGGCCCGTAGGATGTGCTGCTTGAATGCATCCTCGGTTGGGGGAAGCATAGATGCTGGCTTGTCTGTGGTCGTGGCCAAATGGAAACGTAGATCATTCAATGAATCCAAGTCTTTGCCTTTTTTTCCATACATCAGAAGCAAAAATTTCCATGATAATAAAACACAAGTGTCTATATCAGCCTCATGAAATCCTTTCATATCTGACAATGCTTGTTCATTCTTCATCAGTGTAGAATAAGCTGTTCGCTTCCCAATTCTGTTGAAAGAACATGTGGTGTCACACCCAGTGATAGCGTGTATGGCAGGGAGACACTCACAAACAGTCGGTCCTAAATGAGTAACTATCTCATGGACTGGAATGTATCTCTCCTTTCCAGAATGCCCAGCGTACGTGTATACCTTGTCAGTCAGCTGTTTTCTACTAGAATAGTGGAGCAACAGTACCAGGACATCCGTGTCATCACAGCGAACAATGACCCTTGAATGGTCACGTGAGAGACTGACGGCATGGAAGATTATCCTCGTATCCGCTTCCTCCTGTGTACTCTGAAGAGAGTCAATGGATGAGACTCCGAGTGGTTGTACTTCTTTCACCAGCTTGCCATCACTGAAACCATCAGCCAGAATAATTGATTTCTCGTTTGGTAATTGTCCAATATATGTTGAGAGATGAAGTTTGCGAGGCTGGACTTGTTGCCTCCACTTTTCAGAAACTGGTGGTTGTTTGGAACCTGTCTGCCTCCTCGAATCTGGTATGTTAGTACCATGTTGGTGGCACCCCTCCGCTGCCTTTCGGATGATTTGATTGATGTCTCGACGTCATGGCGATCAAAGATTACTGTAATGCTTCCGATATCCAATGAAGGATTTCTGAAAAGTCGTAATAGTCATTTCTGAACTATTGTAGCTAAATCTTGGAATGTTGTGAAGTGATTTTCATCCAAACTCTGAATCATAGCCATCCCATCAATTATGTATGCGGATGATGTGGGTTCAGGTATTGCCGAGATTTGTGGCAGCTCTGCTAGAACGTCCGCACAATTTGCCTCAAGCTTCTTGGTAAGGTCAGCTTTTGCAGTTTTCCTCATCGACCCATCTTCATGGAAGAGTGCTGGTGGCACGGCAGCCAGTTCATAACAAAGTACCTTCCTCAAATCGACATTACGACTCTGAGACAGCCAATAGCTGCCTGAACCACACCTCAGTATCAATGATCAGCTTCCGGTCCTTGTCATTGGTGAGTGCCTTCTTCATATCTGAAAATGTCAACACAGTTTCTTTCTTCAAGGGGTTCCAGAAACTTTTCGAATGTTCGGTCCCAATTCTTTCTTTGACGAAGTCCTCATAGGCTGCTTTTCCTTTTTCTGGAATACACTTCAGAGAATTCTCAACTTCTTGAGATGCCATTTGACGGGTGGTGATGTTTAGAAGCGATTCTGGTACCTCATCTAGATTAAATGGATTTTGACACTGGCTGACAATGTATTCTTTCATGTTCTTCAGATCGTTTTTGTCCTTGTTCATGCGTGCATTTCCAAGCTCCTCATGAAGGTTTGCTTTTGAACCAGAGTGGCAAAGGTCTTTGAAAGACTCCATGTATTCCCCAGTGACATGTTGTGTCATCAGCCAGCGCAGAAGTGCCCCTTTACGAAGGGTGAAGCCGATGATGCCTCCTCGACTCTTCCCTTCTTGATTTATAGTTTGTTCCAGGGACTGGCCAGTGGGCACACAATTAAATGTTCTATGTGGGGATCTTCGCACAACAAATCCACCTTGCATCATGTGTTCATACATTCTTGGCTGAGTTTGTTCCAAATGCTTCATCTCTGCAATATACGCTGGAGTGTCGCGAGCATAGTTGATGCGTCCTGCAGCACATAGTTTCATTAATCCTCTGATCTTGTATTATGAGAACATCTTTGGTTTTCTTTTTAAGATCCTACCTGTTCAATAGGCCAAATGTGACCAATACAATGAGTGATGATCCTCTTCTTGAGGTCAGTGTCTTGAAGTTGATAAGAAGATTTGACATGTTTGAGCCATGCATGACAGAGGCACAGGTCTCATGATGCCAAAATCAAAAGATCAGCAGCGGCAATGCTACCTATGGTGTCTTGGTTTAACTAATAATATCATCATGAGAGAAAATTCCAACTGTCATTATCATTATTAATTGTATTTATTTACAGTACATATGCTACATGTGGGGGTATTTTGGGTTCCTTTTAATCCCCTGCTCATGACAAACTGCACAGAATATCTCAAAACATATGAAATACCATCAAAAATTACAATCTAATGAGTTTGGCCCGAAATCGTTAAAAAATGCCAAATTAGTGGTATTCCGGAGGGTCATTTACCCCTTGGCAGCATAAAAGTCCATGAAATACCTTGTATAATATCAATTTCTAATCGTAACACTGATATTTTCCATAGTTTTCCATGATAACACTTCATTTTTGCATAAAAGATGCCGATTTTAGAAAAATGAGAATTTTCATTCAACTGCACACATGTCAGAGAAAGGGTTAATTTACCTGGTTGTGAGCATTCTATCATAGTTTAACTGACATATTCTTCAATGAGACACCCAGCCTGATGAAAATAATCAAATTTGGCACTTATAAAACATATTAGGCATTCAATAAGAGAAAACGTCCAAGTTTTTGTTAAAATTGCACAAAAACTGCCAAAATTGGGGGTATTTCGTGGGTCCTTAACCACCTTAGGAGCATAAACCCCCTGAAATATCTTAAAACGTGTCCAATACATATAAATACCCTGAAATAATCAACCATTCTACATGTATTTTATGCTTATTGAAGTAAATAATTAATTATTGAAAATGGCCATTTTTTCAATTGTTCCCGCATTCAAGGGGTTAATTCACCATGTTGTGCAGAATGTCAACAACAACAACCTCAGTTTTCGAAAACTAGGCATCAATACAGTTCAAATGAGACCGGTTTCAGCTTGTAAAACCACCGGTAGGGGTCGACTCATTTTTCTCGGTCTTGGCCACTACACCATAAGCCAACACCAGGCATTATATATATATA
>BROF01003084.1:0-41193 GCA_024346535.1 Eptatretus burgeri | reverse complement strand
CCCCCCCCCCCCCCCAGTGATATTGTCTTTGTCTGGAGCAATATCGGCAAGCCACTCAGGCCAGCTATCCTCAAGTCTCATTCTTGGCTGCATAATTTCCGGCTGCACCATACTCAGCCATACAACTGCACCACTGTCAGCTTCACCCGAGCTTCCACTGTTGTACCGTCAGCTCTGACTCTACCACCGTCAAACATGACCCTATCTCCATCATTCCTGACCATAATATTTTTACTGTCTCTGACTCCACTGACCCAAACTGTCCATTTGCATCATGGGTGGATGTTGGGATGAATTTAAGAGTCATGCAAGATTCTTCCTTCCTCTCCACATGGGTGCATATCCATTTTCTCGGTCTGATATCCACTCCTGACACCAATTTATAATGTCGTCTCCGAGCCACAAAATCACAATTTGGAAGAGAATTTTGTACATAATTTAAGAACGGTGAAATTTCTCTCAGTGGCATTTGAGGGGTTGAATACCAACTCCAATTTGTAACGTGACAGGGTCATGGTGCACCAGTGACTGGCTGTTTTGGCTCCAAGACAAACTGAGTGGAACGAATGGTTGAATATAAAAGTCAATGGAGGGAAGACCGTCTTTTCACCGAAAACCCAACAACTTTTCTATGCTGACACCGCTGATGACAGAACGAGGAGCAACTTCTCCAAACTTTAAGTGATTTAATGAGATAAATTTGTGATAACAAATCGTTATGTTCAGTGTAATAAATAATAAATACAAGCACATGTTAAACAGCATGAAGTACAAATCTGATGGGCCTCTACGATAAGACAAATGCAGTAAAACTTCGGGAATCACAGAAAACTTGTCCCCAACTCTGACTATGAATCTGTGCAAACAGAAATGTGAGGATTGGCGGGAATTAAAATAAAGAAGGAAATGAATGAATGAACGAAACGAAACGAAACGAAAATAAAAATATAATAAACCCCTCTCAACTCAAAAATGGAGCCACCTTGGTTGTTCACCCAGGACTGCAGTTTCAGATTTTACACATTTTGTTAAAGGCCCTGTCACACCTTGACGATTTAGCCAGCGTATGCCTGACATATGCAAAATTTAGCTAAAACACTGGCACACGTCGAATACGTTATGGGTAAGTTTGTATACGTTAAGAGCACGCTGGCATACGTCGTAGTACGCTGGCATACGTCATAGTACGCTGGCATACGTCATAGTACGCTGGCATACGTCGCAGTACGCCGAGGTGATAGACAAATTTTCGATGCTTGAAATTTTTCGACGTATGCCAGCGTATGACTCACACGTTCCACATAATGCTGGCCATCAGTTGTAGGCACGTTACGCGATCGTTGACACACGTCGACACACGTTACTTGTACGTTACTCATAAGTCGAAACACGTCAATGTAATGGTTAGCGTCAGTGTTCCAGACTCCCTGGTTTTGTTATTTTTTTTTTTTCTTCGGTATGACGGTGATGTTAACACTTCGATTTCTCGTGCGGTTATAATATAATATAATGAATAGGTTGCCGCTCAATGATTTAAATCATAACCGCACTAGAAATCAAAGTGTCAACATCACCGTCATACCGAAAAAAGAAAAAAAAAAAAAACAGGGAGTCTGGAACACTGACGCTAACCATTACATTGATGTGTTTCGACTTAGGAGTAACGTACAAGTAACGTGTGTCGACGTGTGTCAACGATCGCGTAGCGTGCCTACAACTGATGCCAGCGTATGCGGAATGTGTGTCATACGTCGAGAAATTTTCAACATGCTGAAAATTTCTCGACGTACTCGGCGTATGACGACGTATGCCAGCGTACTACGACGTATGCCAGTGTACTACGACATATGCCAGCGTGCTCTTAACGTATACAAAACTTACCCATAACGTATTCGACGTGTGCCAGGTTGGTTCGGCAAATTTTTCATACGTCGGCATACGCTGGCTAAAACGTCAAGGTGTGACAGCGGCTTCACACTTCGATGTCTAGTGCGGCTATAATTTGAATTATCGAGCCGCAGCCTATTAATAGCCTACGCCACGTGATCCTCGGCGATATAATGCCGCGTGCTCAGCATAAGTTAGACTATCGTTGGGCATAGGTTGTGAACACCGACAACATGCTCAGCATTCGTTGGTATAAATTAGAGTGTACGAGGTGCAGTGGGACACGAGAAGCAAGCTTGCTAGCATCAACTCCGCTTTATTGCGCGACCAGACGTACACTCCTGCCACCCCTAGCGGGCGAGGCATGATATACGAAATCCCAATCACGTGACACAGCACACTCCTCCCCTCGTAAAATGACAAGTCAAATGATGAAAGGACAATCATAAGATGACCACCTGAAACCCATCAACACTCATAATCCTCCAAGTACCACGGCCGCACTCTGACCCGCCTTGGACGGGCAGCGCCGCCAGACAGTCCAGGCTCAGACGCCTCCCGGCTCGGTCGAGGTGACACCCTCGCCGGACTCGCGCCCTCCGCAACACCAACCGCCCCCGACCGCCCAGCCTGCCCGACGTCCCCGGGTAGGACAGCATCAGGCGAAGACCCCCTGGGCGTCGGCACAACCGGCCCTGGCGATACGTCAGGTGCCGGCGACATTACAGGTGGGGGTCCCACATCGTTCGGCCCGGGGAGGCGTGGGGGGGTGACGCTGCACAGCGATCATGCATTTGGTCCACGTGCCGCTTCCACACATCCCCACCATCAGTCCGCACCATGCAATTCGCCGGCCCCAGCACCACAGAGACCACCGCCGGCACCCATTTGGAACCGTGGAAATAATCGCGCACCATTACCCGCTGTCCCACATCTAAGCCGCGCAACCGCGTCGGACGCGACATCGCCCCACTCCCCGACCCTCCAGGTCGCAGCAAATCCAGTCTGGACCGCAATGCTCGTCCATAGAGACGAATGGCAGGCGAATCACCCGTGACAGGATGAACTGCGTTCCTGTAATGGAGCAAAAACACATCGACCACCGTCTGCACAGGTGCAACACCCCCCCCCTGCGCAAAGCCCGTTTTAACATCTTAACAAACGACTCAGCTTGGCCATTCGTCTCAGGATGATACGGTGCGGACCTTAGATGTCGAATACCATTTTGGTGCATAAACTCATCAAATACACCCGCGATGAACTGCAGACCATTATCAGAGACCAGGATCTCTGGTAACCCTTTATTAGTAAAGATCATCCGCAGTTTCTCTACTGTAATGTTTGCTGATGTATGCTGCATTACTACAACCTCCGGCCATTTCGAGAATGCATCGATCACAATAAAAAACATTTTGCCATTAACTGGCCCCGCAAAATCTACATGGACCCTCTGCCAGGCTCTGTCTGGCGCAGGCCATAGTCCCGAAGCTCAACGCGGGTTATCAGCATCTGTCTGGCACGTGGCGCAACGCTTAACCAACTGCTCAATGTCTTTGTCCAATCCAGGCCACCACAACAGGGTACGAGCAAGACTCTTGGTCTTCACGATGCCAAGGTGACTGACATGCAGTTCTTCCAAACACCGCTGCCTGAACCTCGGTGGAATCACTGTCCTCATTCCCCACATAACGCACCGTTGGACCAACGACAGCTCCGATGCGCGTGACGTGAAAGGTTGAAATGCCGGTGTCGAAGGCAGATCGCTCCAATTCCCCGAAGAAATCGCCTGGACGACACGGGCAAGCACCGGATCACGAGCCGATTCCACCGCGACCTGTCTGGTCGTGACCGGCCCGCTTTGGACCTGGCCCAGCGCGAACACATCGACCCGGTCGGCCGACTTAGACGCAGCTGGACCCTCCGCACACGGCAAGCGCGAGAGCCCGTCGCAGTTAGCATGCTTCTCAGTGCTTCGGAACTGAATATCATAATCGTAAGCACCCAGAAACAGACACCACCGTTGTATTCGTGCGGCCGCTACCACCGGCACCCCGCGTTCAGGTCTCAGGATGAATTGAAGCGGTTTGTGATCCTTCTGCAAAGTGAAATGCCACCCCAGCAGGTATTGATGAAACCTCCGCACACCCCAGACGAGGCTGAGAGCCTCACGCTCGATCTGGGCATATCCGCGCTCTGCTGTGGACAGGGTCCAGGATGCAAAACAAACAGGCCGATCGGAGCCATCGTCCATCCTGTGGGAGAGCACTGCCCCGATGCCATATGCAGAGCTGTCGCATGCCAATAGGAGCGGACGCGCAGGCTCGTAGTGCACGAGGACCGTATCCTCTGTGAGCAGCCGCTTGACGCGGTCGAACGACGCCTGGTGTGCAGGCCCCCAAGCCCAGCGCTCGTCCTTCCTGAGCAACTGTGTTAACGGCGCAAGTTGTGAGCTGAGCCCGCGCACCAACCTTTGGTAATACTGGGCCATACCAATGCACGAGCGCAGCTGCGTCTTGTCGCGAGGCGGTGGCATGTGCTGAATCCCCTCCACCTTCCGAGGACCTTTCAACAGCCCCTCCGGCGTGATGATGTGCCCGAGGTATTCCAAGCACTGCTTGAAGAACGCGCACTTGTCCCGGTTCAAGCGCAGGCCGCACGCTTCTAGCTTTGTCAGCACTTGGGCAATGTTCGCAAGATGCTCGTCCGCCGTTTTCCCCGCAATGAGCACATCGTCCAGGTAGGTCTGAGCGGGCAGGCCAATGCAAACCTGATCCATGGCTTTCTGCCACAAAGCTGGGGCTGAAGCAATCCCAAAACAGAGTCGGGTATATCGATAGAGTCCTTGACACGTGTTGATTGTCAAAAGCTCGCTACTCCCGGGATCCATCGGCAGGTGAAAATATGCATCACGCAGGTCTAGCTTCGTGAAGTATTGGCTCCCCGCCAATCGCGCATATAATTCATCGATTGATGGCAGTGGATATTGCTCCACGCTGAGCCCCGGGTTAACCCTGGATTTGAAGTCCCCGCACAATCGGACGTCTCCATTCCGTTTCAGCACCATGACAAACGGGGTGGCCCAATCTGAGCACGACACCCGTTCGATCACTCCACAGGCCTCCAGCCTATCCAGTTCACCCTTGACCTTGTCCCGCAGGGCATACGGCACCGGACGCGGTTTACAAAATCGAGGAACCACCCCTCCTTCAGGAAGAGTTTTGCCTCCATGCCCTTGAGTTTCCCAAGGTCGTCGCTAAACAACCCTTGATGTCTTTGAAGAATCTTCTCCAACTGATACTCCCACCGGCTCGGCACGGGTTGCACAAGGTGAACTGCGGCCCAGTCTAGCCTGATGCGGGCCAGCCAATCTCGGCCGAGGAGAGACAGTCCCCTCCTCCGCACGACGTACACCCGAAGCGTGGCGACCTGGCCTTGGTACCGCACAGACACGTCTGCCATCCCGACTGGCGTTATCTTCTCGCGGGTGTACGTGAACAGCGTGAGGTTTGACCTGATAAGCTTAAAGCCGTTGAGTCTACGCACGGTCTGTTTGCCGATGAGCGACACAGCCGCTCCCGTATCGACCTGGAACGTGATCGGCGTTTTGTTCACTTCGACTTCCACCGTCATCGGGCGCGCCGCCACCGGGCCAATTGAAAACAGGCTCATCATCGGCTGCCGGTTCCGCCCCGAGTCGCCTCACACATCGCCGTCCATGACCCTAACGGTGGCCGGCGCCCCACGGCACACACGCGTCAAATGACCCACCTTGTGACAATTCAAACACACGGTGCCTTTATACGGGCACGCACGGCGCAGGTGTCGACCTCCACATCCCAAACACGTCCGCTGGGTCACCTCGCCGCACGCGCGGTGACGTCCGACCCGCATCGAAGGTCGTGCGCGCGTCCCGGGGTGCTCGCGACCCCGCGTGGCCGGTGATGGCTCGAACATCCCCGCGAGTCTGCTCGACCGCTGTAGCCGCGCTGACTGCCGAGTCAAATGTAATGGCTTCACCCTTAAGCCGTAAAACCGCTGAAACCATCTTTGCATCTTGTAAACCAGCAATAAAACGATCTCTGAGCCGAGCTGGACGCTCCTCTGCCGTGAATTTGCAGGACACGGAAGAATGCTTAATCCGCGCCACGAAATCAGCGACGCGTTCCTCTGCCCCTTTCGAGAGGCAATCAAACTGGTATCGAGCGAGCTGTAATGACTTCTCCGGCGCCATGTGTGCTTTCATCTTCTGCACAATGTCCCGAAACGACAGCCCATCATCCCGGGGCTTGTTCAGCGCCACCAAATCTCGCAGTAGTCGATAATGCTCTGCCGAAAGCGAAGCGAGCAAGATCGACTTCTGTTTGCTCTCGTCGACCACATCATTCGCGTGGAAATAGCATTCCAATTGTTCTGAAAACAATTCGAAGTTGTCTCCGACGAAAACGGGCACAAGTCCGTTTTCAACCATCCTCGTCAGCCAACTAGAGTGTACGAGGTGCAGTGGGACACGAGAAGCAAGCTTGCCAGCATCAACTCCGCTTTATTGCGCGACCAGACGTACACTCCTGCCACCCCTAGCGGGCGAGGCATGATATACGAAATCCCAATCACGTGACACAGCACATAAATTATCTATATGTGATTAAAACGTTCTGTGTATGTTACTAATACGTTATGCATACGTCCAAAACGTTATTATATGCCCAAAACTTAAAAAAAACATCAATAGTTCAGCGTACGCCAGCGTTTCACATTCATTTTGAAACCTTGCCATACGCTGGCTAAAACGTCAAGGTGTGACAGGGCCTTAAGGTTCAACTGGAGAGCTCTTGGGGACTGTTCTTCGCATCCACACTGTGCCCAAATGTCAGCTCCTTCGAGACCGACATTCCAAATAGCTCTCTGCCAGCCCAGGCTCTCATTTCTCTCTCCTCACCCCCACCTCTTCATGGGGTGGGCTGCAGCATTCCTTACCATTCCGCTTGTAGCACTCTGCCTTCTGTGGAGTAGTGCGTTTGCTCCATTGGAGACGTGAAACCGTGGGGAATCATATGGCAATTCAAGAAGTGTCTGCTTGTGCATGTTTGATTTCTGTACACTCCTGAATCTCTGGAGTTGGAGTTGAAAACTGGTGGTTGTATTATTGTTGTACCAGGAAAGGTTTTAGGCGGTAAAATAAATTTCTAGTGTCGGGGGTTCAGTGTTGGATGAGGACCCCAGTTGTCTCTAGATGTAAATATGTATGGCATCGCACCAATCCCGATGGCAGTGGGTATTACAAGTTTTATTAAAATACGCCAATTTGGGGGGAATTCTTTTGCGACTTCCTGTTTGTAATCCTGGGGGAATTGTCCCTTCCGTAAGGACGGGTTTTTCACTCCTAATAAAAAAATGATAATTAACGGTCGGTGTGGCAAAGGGAAACCACAACTGTGGTGCATGTGGCTGGCTATGTTATCTTCGTCACAACGGGCTCATGCATGCCCATTTACAAAGTATGTGCATTAACATATGACTACACAAGGAGGCTTACCTCTCTTTTCCACATGTTTCCATACACCATCCAGTAAGCAGTTATCAAGTACATGACCATAACAGAGGTCTTCGATGAGCTATACAAGCTGAAACCCCAGCATTGAGTTTTCAGGAAGACATGGAAGAGTCAAATCGGCCTGACATTTGAAATTATGGAGTCGAGGATGTTGCGAGCCATCTCAATAATATGTTCCTCGGCTCCACCCACACGTGAAGAGGGAGGGAGTTGTACACCAATGTGCATCCTTGGTCACACAGGTATTTCACAACACTGGTGCTGTTGACATCAGTTTTGTTGAACTTTAGCTCCTCACAAGTAACAACAAAGTTGGTTCCACAGTCAGAACACAGTTGTTTAGCAGGTCCTCTAATAGAAAAGAACCTTTGGAGGGCATTTATGAAGCTTGAAGTGTTCATAGACTCAGTGAATTAAATGTGAATAGCACGAATACTTTGCACATGAACAGCATGGCCCATTATTTGTTGTTCGCATGTCCTATCCTTCTCCGACGGGAGGTGACCATCCAGGGTCCGAAGATGTCGAGCCATACATACTGAAGATGAAGGAGGACTCTATGCAAAATCAATCAGCTGACAGATTTGCCATCTTTCGGTCCTCGTCTAACTATAAACTTACAGAATTTGATGCACCTGTGAATTGCACTGGTAATGCACCGTGACCGGGAGTGAGAGAGTGAAACAATTTCCAGCAGTGATGGGAAGGTATGTAAGGTCAGGTCAAAGTAGTAAGACAAGGGACAGTAAGGATCGTCGTCAGACACATTTCCGAGTCTGTCATATCTTTTGGGGATACCTCCAAATTAACTGTAGAGTCAAGGTTAACAGTTGAGTTAAAAATTATGTTGTTTCAACATGTTGTAGAGATAGTGATAGCCTTACAAATATCACGTGGGGAGTTCAATCTTTACAGTTGTTCTGTATTCACAATTTCCCCTCCAAATCACATATTTTCCTGCATTGTATTGTGAACAACCTGTAGGCATGTGTACATCTGTGCTGTAGTAAAAATAAAAAATAAAATTTTCGATTTAACCATTGATAGGTGATAGGAAAATTAGATTAACCATTAACCAACAGACAAACATTAACAAAACAACATCACATTTGGCTAACAGCACAAAATGACATCAAGTTAATAACGAGCCAACTCGCAATAAAGACAAATCCTCACCTTGTTCACGAGCACGACCACTTTCTTCTTTTCCATTGTTGCTGCACTTAGGTGGCGCTGTATAATAAATGCTGCCACTCGCGTCTTTCCTGTGCCAGTGGGAAGGCAGATGATGATGTTTTCTCCTTGTAAGGCTGGCTGTGCCACTTCCACCTGGTAGTCCCTCAAAGGTTGTGGGTCAACATTTGCACAAACTTTTTCTTCAAGTGGCTTATCTTCCATAGGTATCACCAAACTAGGTTGCACGTTTGACACTGTCAGCAGGTGTGGGGAAATAATGAGTTATGTAAAGTACTGTGCAAAAGTCTGGGTTATTGCAATGATATTAATACTTTAGGCAGGGCTCGACATTAACTATTTTTAGGGTTCCCTGCCAGTCACCCATTTTCTGCAATTCTGATTTTTCTTTTTTTTGGGGGGGGGGAGTGCTCAAAAAAATAAATAAAGGAAAATCTTTTCTACGATATTCAAGTTTGAAAAAAAATAGATATTTATACATACACTGATGATTGAAAAGTTGAAAACACATCAACTAGCCTTTGTTTAATAGAGTGAGACAGAAAGTGTTGATTTTTTAAAGAACAGCAAGATATTTCTTGAGATTGAATATCATCATCACTATGTTAGAAGTACACAACCCTTACACCGATAGCGGAATTAAGATAGGCCTTGTATTCTTGGGATGTGAAGTCCCAACCTCAGACCCTGTAACTGTAATGTCCTTGGATGAGGCACCAGCAGAGTTCACCAACATGCTGGCCGAACACGAGGGCACACTCTCCTCTCAATCCCCCTCCTGCTGCTGCAACAGGAACACTCTCCTCTCGACGTTCTGCCCCACTCACTACATGTTTTTAAGCAGGCGTGAAGCTGAATTGACAGTCTTTCTGACTCATGCCTCTGAATGCTCTCTCAAGCAATGTCACCTGGCCCTAATTGTGCCCACTTTACTATTAAGTGGGTGTCATGTACAATCACCGAAACAAATTATATTTTTAATGTCTCCCTGTAAGTAGACTTTCATAAAAGTTTCATTCCACTGTTATTCTGATTAAATTATGTTTAATAAGTTACCATGCACCAATGGCCAACAAAATATTTGCAGCTGCCTTCTGATAGTCTGCTTCACTTTCACTCATCATCCATGAAATACTGCCAAAAGCTCATTTGCATATTTTGAATGAATACATTTGATTAGGAAACTGCCCAAGACTAAAACGAGCGAACTATGTGAGCCCGTGAGTGTGTTTACATTACTGAACATAGCTGGAGACTAGACTGACCCACTTCCAGAACACATTATATCATTCATTCTCTAGACTAGTCTGCATGGCCATTATCATCCCTGACTTATCGAAGCCTCTTCCTGTACCATACTGGCAATAAAATATTGTCATTCCAATGCCACCGATATTTAACATAAGTACAATGTCTGACGTACATTCCTTTGAATTGAGCGTCGAGGTGATCATTAAATTGTGAATTTTAATCAACCAATTGTTTTCCCATCTTCGTTCATGTATTTCCAAGCTCCCTGCATCTTCCCACAGACCATATGAGAGTGTAGTGCATTTGATAATTATTAATAGTACCTCTATGTTTGGCGATATTTCATTGTATGAGGTGAATTTCAAAAACCATGTAGCTCTGATCATGGCGATCGTAAATTTGTGGTCAAAATTGATGTTAATTATGCGATTTTGAGGGTGCCCCGCCGGACATCCAAAACCCAACAACCTACAAAATTTGGTGGCCCGATGCTAAAATTAGGTATCCTGGGCACCTGTTAATGTCGAGCTCTGCTTTGGGGTAACCAATCCTTTCATGCTGTGAGGCGCAGAGGGCTGCCGAGGCAGTTTCATTGGTCAAGGAGTACAATCCTGGATGGGTCGCCACTCCGATGCAGAATACTCAAATTGCTTATTACCCCAGTAAGATGGTACTCATTTTGGCGACCTCGTAAAGATGACAGGCTGAGTCAACCCACCTGGTGTTATTTAACGGACAAACATGGGCTCAAACTCAGGACCTGAGATCTTAAGCCAGCTACCTTAACCATTAAAGCAACACCATGCTTTTGCTTTCAAATAATTCAAGTAATTAAATGATCAGTGACTAGCAAAGTACCCGTCTTCGACGGGTAATTCATAAATGAAAGCATATGTCGGTTCGTTCGTTCGTTGGTTTGTTCAGCATTATTATGCCTATTTAATCACCGGATGGTGCGTTGTAACGGCGAGGATGTTGTGTGGCGGCTGCTTGTTTTCGTGGATGACAACTCGAAGATCTTCTCTTCCATCTTATTTCATGCTTTCAACAGCCGTTTTCAGGTTTCTGACGTATTTGTTGTTCTCATGCGTCTTGCTTCATTTTTCCGTCAATAATCACAATTTTCAATGAACGTGGTCGGCGGTTTTACTTTCTTATTCAATGAAAGTGGTAACGGTTTTACTTCCTTCTTAAGAGCATTGGGTGTGTCCTGCCCATTTTCACCCCCAAAATTCACAATAGATAATAGTTCATAACGAAAAGTACATCGAGCCACCTTCCCGATAGTAAATTAAATACCTGCCAATTTTCAGGAGGATATGATTTGATTTGACGTCGCAAAACGGGAACAAAATTTGGCATTTCTCTCTTATTGTATAGATAACAGACATATGTGTTTATTATTGTCAAATAACAGCCTTTATAAATGTGTGTGAACAAACTGTTGAAATAAATAACAACAGTGTCATTTCATAGAATCAGTCATTACATTGTGTGTCCGCCTTTTGCCTTCTTGAGTACCATCACTCTTTTATCCATGCTTCCTGTATACGAATGAAGTACTCTTGCAGGAATATTGTGCCAAATATTCTGTTGTACATTCCACAGCTCTGCAAGGTTAGTTGGGTTCCTGTTGTTCTTCTCTGTTCCCCGGTAATCCCACATGGCCTCAATGGGATTCATATCTAGACTTTGGGGTGGCTATTCTTGCAGTTGGAGCACAACAGCTGTAATCTTGTTATCCAACTACTGTCTTACTACACTGTATTGAAAGTGTGTTTTGGATTATCTTGTTGGAAATGAAACCTCTTATGATTAAATGATCTCCACGACGAAAAAGATGGTGGTGCAGTATGTGCTTGTACTTCACTCTTGTTAGTGTCCCATTGATCTCAACAAGTTTTCCAACACCAAAAGCTGAGATACAACCCAGACAGTCACAGAGCCTTCCCTGTTTAATTGTAGGATGCAAACATTGTTGTAACGTTCTCCAGGTCTTCGCCATATGAGCTGGCATCTTTTAAATTAAAAAAGGTCACATTTTGATTCATCAGAAAAGAATACCCAATTCCATTCTTCAGTCACCCAATATTGGTGTTGCTTCGAAAATTTCAATTTTTTCACCTTATTCTGAAGTATCAGCAGTGGTTGCAACTCTGCAATGGAGACCTGCTGCAATCAGCCTTCTGTGCAATGCAAGATGAGATGTCAATGTTCCAGCCTACTCTCATTTAATTTGTGAGCAGATGATTTGCTTTTCATCTATCGCATAAGCTGAGCAACTTCAAGTGCTTGTCTTGCTTTGGGAAGGTTCTTCTTGTCCCGAGCCAGTTTCTTTCAGGCGTTGCAAAGTGTATGTCACGCCACTGTAGTTTCTGATATTTTTTTCTTAGCGTGCCCTTCTTTTCACAGACTTTGGATCATGACACGCTATTGGCTATTCTGTTGAAAGTTGCTTCCGTGATGCCATTCTGAACCCACTCAAAGACTTTAAAGCAAGGGAACAAGCTGATGAAAAGGAATTTCACATATTCACTAATTCACAACTTTTCTGAAGATTTCTTGTAATTCACATTAATGTAATTGGTGGTTTATTACTTTTATAAAAATTTTACTTTCTGTACAAAAATCGACAACTGTTTCCTGCATATTTTATTTGTGGTAAGTGGATTAATACTAGTTCATGATAATACAAGATGTATAACAAAAATAAAGAGTTTTCAATGCCTAATTTATTTTACATCCTTAAAGGTAACTGTGATATTACATTGACTTCAACAGAAATTTGAATTATCGACCTCTCTATTTTGCACACCACTAATTTCCTACAAATGTTTAATGGGGAAGAGCACCACAAAAGTGAAAATAACCCAAACTTAATGCACAGCATGATATAAAATGCCAAGCAAAATGGGATATGTGCTGATAAAGTTGAGCTGCACATCAGTTTATCATTTATTCAATAGCCCCCATACCTCTCAAACTCATTTCAAGTCTGTTCGTGTTCCATAAATTGTGGAAAGATATTTTGAAAGTATAAGCAATCTAAAGTTATTTACACGTACCCACAGACACAGACATGTCGACACACGCACGTGTGCCCGCATGCGCACAGGCAGAAGGACATGCACAGTTCAATTCACAGAGCTTAAGCATAACAAATACAACAGTGTAACAAAATTTTAACAGAAATTTGTGGCAGATGACAACAGGTGTAACTACAAATGTCCTTACCTTTGCTAGAGCTTGGATGATGATAATTATCACTGCCAGTTATCATTACCACAAGGTCATTGTGGTTTGCATTTTTTAAGGCTGAGATAAAGGAGTCAAACCAGCCAACTGGCTTAGTGACCAAAACGGCAAGCAGATTACGTGCGGCTTGTATATCACCATTTTCTCTCTTTGTTTGTTTTATCTGATGGAGGGGAATTGGTGAAAAGATGGTGGTTATCCACATTGAACAAGTAAAAAAGACAAAATCTCATAGCCCTCGTTGTTTTAGTAATTTTTATGTATGGAGTTAAAGGGATAACCCATATTTATGGACAACTAAAATGTCCATCAGTCTACCAGTTGATCACAAAATAAAGTGAGGTGCACGTGTTTGCCATCATGTACTGTGCTTGTGCCAAGTTTGAACAAAATCGGAACATGCATGTCTGAGAAATGGTTGGGGACACATTGAAGTAACAAAATGGCTGCTAATCGGCCATATAGGTAGGATCTTATCTCGAAAAAAAAAATGACGTGCATATGTGAGCCATCATTCTTTATCTGTGTGCCATGTTTGAACAACACCGGTAAATGCATGTCCGAGAAATGGTTGAGGACGTGTTCAACATCGGGGTTTTTTTTACAGCTAAAATAGCCGACAGTCTATCAGTCGGCCAGCTTTCATCAGATCACAAAATAAAGTGAAGTGCACATGTATGCCATCATGTACTGTGCTTGTGCCAAGTTTGAACAAAATCGGAACATGCATGTCTGAGAAATGGTTGGGGACAGGTTTAAGTAACAAAATGGCCACCAGATGGCCATCTTGGATCTGATCTTGAAAAAAAAAATGATGTCCGCATGTAAGCCATCCTTTAATATCTGTGGGCCAAGTTTGAACAAGACCGGTAAATGCCTGTCTGAGAAATGGTTGAGGATTTGTTCAACATCGGGTTTTTACAACTAAAATGGCCGCCAGTCGGCCATCTTTGATCAAATTGTGAAACGTATGCATTGTCTTTGTGCCAAGTTTGAACAAAATCAGTCCATACATGTTGAGATATGGTTGCGGATGGATGTACGCATGAGACAGAAACCATAAGCCCCCGTTTCTGACAAAGACGGATGAGACCGAATCCATAAGCCCGTTTCGGACTAAACCCCTAAATCCAATCGAAAATCTGTGGCATGACTTGAAGATTGCTGTCCATCAATGCTCCCCATGCAATATGACTGAGCTTGAACAGTTTTGTGCAGAAAAATGGGCAAATATTGCCCGATCAAGGTGTGCAAGGTTGGTAGAGACCTAACCCAACAGTCACAGCTGTACTTGCTGTCAAAGGTGCTTCCATCAAGGATTACCTCAGGGGGGGTTTCACTCATCCAACCAATATATTGTAGTTTTGCATTTTTAACTAATTTTCTGAAATTTGTAGAATTTGTTTTTCACATGGAAGTTGTGGGTTACGACGTGTAAATAAAGGTGGAAAAAGTCTGATTTAATGAAATTTAATTCCAGGCTGTAAGGCAACAAAAGGTGAAAATTTTTAAAGGGGGTGTCGACTTTCTATCGGCACTGTAAATTACAAAAATGCCGCATACAACCATATTTAGTGTGTTGTTACTACAGCATTTCTAAAAAAAAAAAAAATTCCTGTTGCGCTGCATATTTTTCAACTGAAAAGTAAATATTATGGGTTGGAGATAAAGCCCAGGCATGCTGTGCTAAATGACCCCCTCTGGTGTCCAAGTGGCTTGTTTTGTAAAAATGAATAATTATGATCACTTTGCTTTGTTAATGAATTCCTCCTCATTTCATTATATATTTGGACCAACATATAAACTTGATCCATTTCAATGGTGTAGTTCATTCAAATGGTTGAAGAAACAGACAATACAAATCAATTTCACTTTGAGAAATTCATCTCACCTGCTGTTCATCTTCAGGTAGTAATACTTGTCTGGCTTCATTTATATGCAGGCATATTTCATCAACCTTTATTGTCTTCATTATTGCAGGGGTCAACAGTTCAATCAACTGCACCTGCACACCATACCAAGCAAAGAGTCACACGTTAGACGCATTTGCCATAAAAGAGAGGGAGAGAATGAAATTAAGTTTACAATGAAAAACAAGCACAAATTAAAATCAACAAATGAAACATTGCAGGCAAGATATTGAAATGAAGACAAGGAAGAGTGTAATTGGACAACAAATTTTTGTGGTTTGACTGAAAGGATTAGGGATGCATCCCTTCCACGAGCTTCGACCATGTATCTTCTCGAAGAATAAATGTGCCAGTGTGTGTGTGTGTGTGTGTGTGTGTGTGTGTGTGTGTGTGTGTGTGTGTGTGTGTGTGTGTGTGTGTCCTCCGTAACTCTAAAACAATGAAACATAGCGGCCCCAAACTAAATATGCATACAAAGGGAATTCCAAGGTAGTGCATCAATGAAAACTCGGTGTTTGGGTAAATTTAAACACCCCTTTGAAGATAATTAATGGGGTGCTCATCATTCAAAACCAACAAGCTCAAATGAGCTCAGATATTCGTCCTCTTAATGATGACGTCATAAAAACGAATATGACGTCATTGTGATGTATCAGGTTTGCGATAAATTATATATCTGTGCTAATGCCCTGTTCGATTCCTGCAAACAGAATTCAAAAAGCTTGCCTAGTTTCAGAGAAATTTTTTAGGCGATTTCCATAAGCGGAGATATTTTGACGTCATAACTTTTTTTTCTAGGAGGAATTTTCAAAATCGGAGATGGTTACTGTCTGCGCAGGTTATTTTTACATAGTGTTACGGCTGTGGAAATTCGCAAACCAGCATTCAGGGCCCGTAGGTGAGATAACTCAAAGTACATGTGTAGTTAGCCCCAAACCCGTTGTTTAGAGGGAATTTATGTGATTCATTCGGGCTGCGACGCTTTGAGATAGCCGTTTTTCTGTTCTATCTTTATTTTGAACCAACCACGTCTCAACCGCCATCACACAACAACCACCTTAACCACCACGCCAGCCATAGTCACCAACTACAACCATGCTCCAACCCTCAGACAACAACAACAACAACGCCAACAGCCACGACTTACCTTCACAACTCAATCCCGCAAACATCGCATCACCGTCATTCCCAAACGGCACCATAACCATCAAACCACCACCGAGAGACCCTCCACCACCCTCACCCCTCTCCTTCTACGGCCATTCCCGCACCACCTGTGAACACTGAGCGCCGGGCTGTCTTGGGCTCGTTCAAGCGATACGCACCGAGCCGCGAGTGCAAATAGCGGCCTTTCCGAGGAAGAATTCGGATCAAGAATGCTACACGCCCACTTCTGATCCGTCCAATCAGCAAGCGCGGAGCGGCTTGGCCCCGCCTGCAAGAGCGTCCGTGTGAAATCGAAATATGCAAATTCTAGGATCAGGGAGGGGTCACGCCCACTTTTCCTCCGTCCAATGGGCGAGCGTGGCTCCGCCCCCAAGCTCATCCTGATCCGGAAATGTGCATATTGGTTCTGCCGGCCTATAAAACAACGAGCGCAAGGCGAATCGTGGCAGAAAGAGTCAGTTATCATGGCAGAGAGTTTTGGCAGAGAGTGAGAGTTTTGGTAAGAGAGTCATCGGGCGGAGTGTGGCAGCGGCAGAGAGTTGTGGCAGAGTGGAGTCGGGTGGAGAAGGCACCGAGTTGGGTTCTGCAGTCGGCTGAGGAGAGTTGGGGGAAGGGGCCAAGGAGCTCGAGTCCGAGGTGAGAAGGATGGCGGTCGGCGACGAGGTCGCTCGTCACGGGACCCAGGCCAGCCAGCCATTCTCCCTCCCCCAGAGCATCAACAATTCCCCCTTTTTCCCCCGCGCTGAGATAGTGCACAAAGGGGGCCCCGTTCCCACCCCACTCCAAGCGTCGTGCCAACGAAACCCGCGAAGGAGCAAGGAGTCGGGGCACAGCCATGCGGCCACGTCTGCGGCTCGTCCGCCAACGCGTCACGAGGACGCGGGTAGGACCCACCCGGTCTCGCGGACCTGGCCGCTCCTTCAGGTCCCGCGCACATATTGGCCTACACGCCCGTCTGCCCCCTTGTCTATGAGGGTGGCTTCTTTCCTTTGCTTTTGAGTAAATGTGTGTGGTGCCGTGTCTTGTAAAGTGGAACTGTGTAAGTGTTGCCGTGTGTACACGTATTCGGTTGTCACTCTGCGTCGTTGTTTCTTTTGTTTACCTGATATAGGTGCATTCTGACTGTTTGGCTGTATAGGTGTGCTTTCCGTGTGTCACGTAATAAATGTGCATTGTGTGAACTGTTTTCCCGTTTCACTTCGTCTTTTCTTTATTGACTCTCCATCCTGCTTCACATAAAGGGTTCGTAGTGGGCTTAAAACACCCGATATAATTAATCGGAACCGTCGAGGCCGACGATAACACCACTCAGTTATCCCGATAGCACGGAATGGACCGCTTAAGCGGTTCGTGTCCGGAGTCGGCCTGCGGCGAGGTACGATCGCCCGGTCGACCATCCGCGCAGGTACTTAGGTAGATCGAATTTGGCGAGCGACCCTATCCTGCGGGGGTGGGCAATTGGCACGATCGTGGTGAGGTTAAACCCCCACCCGTGACTAGCTCCCGGCGTTGTTCCGAGAGGGTCATGACAGAATTGTCCGTTCCGGTGGGCGAGGCGGCCGCCATTCGAGTCGAGCGGCCGATCGCACGCCGGCGGGCACGAATTCGCAACAATATATATGCCAAGTTTCAGGAAGTTTCGATGATAACTGTCGGCTGTGAAACAAAAAAGTACACAAGAAGAAGATGAAGAACAACAACACGAGTTTGACAGAGATCCTCCACGAGGATCTAAAAAAAAGCCTCACCAAGACGGCATAGCACCATCTTGCTCATTCCGCTTTCACCTCACAGTGGTCTTCAGCTGCCATTTTGTTTTGGCCTGCTCAAATATGCCTTGATTTGGGACAGGCCGCAACAGTTTCTGTTCGATAAAGGGCTCAAAATTTACTTTTTCACTTTCCTCACTCATATCATCGAATGCCTGATCTTCATACCTACAAATCGCTGTCTACATCGCTTTTGGGGGTGTTATATTTTCAAATTAGGAGCTTGAAGCGGTTATCTTTAATGAGTAAACGTTTGGTAGTACAAAATTTGAGAACAGAAGAAAAAAAAAACAGATATTGTCAAAGCTTTTTATGTTACAGCTCGTCAGGACATATTCAAGAATATAGGATATGCAGACACAAAATGAAACAATTTATTTGTTCAGACAGTTAGGGATTAGCTCTTTAGACTGTTACTGACACAAACATACACATAATGGCCTTGAGGCACCGAGGAAATCCGTGACCTCCCATTTTTCAATGGATCCAGGTCAGAACAGCTATGCAGTGTTTGTACATACTATTTTGGTTTGCAAAGAACAGGAGCTCGTGTGTATAAATGTGGCTTCCAGAACATTTATAGCAATTCTGCCATTGGTCAGCACTTCCTGAACAATCCCGAATGTGGCCAGGACTATCACGCTGAATGGTTCTAGATTGTGTTGTGGCATGTTCGCGTACTGAAGCACATGTAGAAAATAATTTACGAAGATTTTCCCTTCACCACTGCATTAATTATATGATGCGATTATTCCCTACTCCTCTGAGCTCCCAAGGCTAATCGGGATGATATAGGATCCTTTTTTTTGTTTTAAATAAACCACGATGCACCTTACTCGGGGTTTTAATCAGTCATTTTCTCACATTTCATAACTTGTAAACACATGAGCCACTACCTGTCACCATCTTCGAGGAGAGCTCCATATATACAATGCTTTATAAAAAGCAATGTTTTCAGATTTCACAACCCGCAGATGTGAAAAATAACTTTTAACTAGGACGTTAAAACGATCAGTAAGATCAGCGAAGGAGTCATGTGACCTCTCAAATACGCTAATCGCAAATTATTCAAAAACCAAAAACAATACAAATGCAACGTATACATCAATTTAAAGGTAATGTTACTGCTCATCTACCGAGATAGCTCTCAAGAGTGAAAGACGAGTTTGCGGAAAAAAGGTTACCACCTTAGTTAACTTCTCCATATATCCACCTTTTTCTCGTGAAGGGAGGGAGGGGGTTCTCGGCATTGCCCAGCAATGCCGAGTGCCTTTGGTTGTGATCATTAAATGAAAGAGGTTCAGTCTGGGCCTCACAATCAGCCACGAGATATCATGAGCCAACCAGATATCAAAGCTTGCCTCCCAAACCAGCCAGAGATTGCGCATACTCCATTGTGCCAAGTACTTCCGTGATAAAAGTTGGGATGAAAATTCACAATTTATTTGGGTGGATAGTGTACTGTAAATTTGTGGATCATGGAAAGGTTGGACTGGATGGAGGAGAATTTGTATGGGGTAGGGTATTTATTTTCCCGTTAATGTTGGTTGTTACCTCCACCCACCGAAGTGGATGGAGGTTATGTTTTCACCCGTCTGTTTGTGTGCAGGATATCTCAAAAAAAGTTATGTACATATTCGGACAATACTTGGTGGACAAGTTTAGCGTTTGGCAAGGACTAATTGATTCGATTTTGGCGAAGATCCAAATCTGGACACGATTAAAAATTTATTTTAAGTGATTCTTCACCACTGAGAGTTGGGGCCAAAAACAATACATAGGATGTTATTTCAAAAAGTTGTGGATGAGTTATGACAAAACTAAGTGGATGAGTTGGTTAGGTGACATCAACAAGCAGATTCAATTTTGGTTCAGGTCTGAATCTGAATCCGGCATTTAAGTGGGATACAAAATGTAAACTGTTCAGCCTGGCAGAGGTATGCGCTCCACCAAGTGCTGTTATAATTAAGTCTGTATTCCAATGTTACCATATGCAGGTATGAAAGTCACAGTAGGAGAGCATTTATATGCCAACTGTTGCATTTAAATGAATACAATGGCAGACTCACCTGCAATTCAACTTCTTGTTCTACTTCAATACTCAATGGTTCCTGAGACAAATCCAACATCACAGCAGCAGTTTCCTGGCCGGTCGCCCGTAGTGCTGTTAGTAACTCTGCCAAACATCCTTCCTTGCCTTGTCGAGCTGCAGCTTCCACCTGCATTCATTTTAAAAGATCAGTTATGTCCTGCGAATATGGAAAACAGCTCCGATTTAAATTATATTTCAACAAGATATTTAAAGCTGTTATTCCCCAATTAAAGTTTGTTTTACTTGGTAATTGTAGCTTTGTAGTGTGGAAGTAAAAAAGAAAGACACAGGAATGCTTCTTTCAACGCTGTAGTTGTGTTCCGAGAATTTACCGCGTTGGCGAAAAACGCGTAAAGCAAAAGTAAATTTCCGATCAGAAACAATGTAATAGTTGGAGGTTGTGCGTCAGAATGTGGGTGGACGGGAAAGACCGAGAGAGGGAAAGTCACTTCTGAATATGAATAAAATAAAATAAAATGAAATAAAAGCAAATTTCACGAACCTGATATGTTAAATGTTGTTGTTTGCGGTGATGGTGGAGGTAGAGGGGTGATGTTGTGTAGTTACTGAAGGGTTCCACGTTGCAGTTATTGTGGGGTTCCATCATGCAAGCGTTCCATGTTCTCCATGATGTCCGATCGTGAATGACTCACTTTCATTGAAGTTAATGGCATAACAGAGGACGTGCTTTGATTTTATAAGCATTTGCACAAATCGTTCGTGAAGTGGATTCGGTAAGTCAAAGCACTTGGCCAATGTCAACTGCTCGTTCACCTTTCTCATATCGTTCAATGACTTCTTTTTTTACAAAATCGTTTTCCTTTGTTTCTTACTTTTAATTTCACCCTTACCAGTCATGGTATCGTAGAATGCACAAGAAACTGCATTATGCGATAAATTTGATGCGAACGCACAGACACTAATGTGGCAGCTAAAGAACGGAGAGTGACAAAGAACCCTCAGGTTGCTGCGTGTTTGGTATTGGTCTGAACAAGCTCTTTCGTATTTGTCACTGAGATAATGTATGAAGAACTGTTTGTCTTATTGGTCAAGAATTGGTCCTTCTTGGATTGGATAACCATTTCACCGGTGAAGTGCACAGTCAGGCTTGCACAAGTCCCCGTTCTTTTCAAGTGTGTGGCATATTTCATTGTCGGATCATCTTGGCAGCTATCAAAAACAATTGCAGCAGGACAATATTTCTGTGTCACATCTCAAACATATAGCTAACTCACACTGTCATAACGTGGAACCTTTTGGCCATGGTAGGTGATGGAGCAGAAAAACACCATCAATGATATAATGAACATTTCCACTGGGTTGCATGGCTTGCATTTTGACGGGGCCGATCGGCCTCGCCCCCGTGATCGACCCGGTGGTCGATTTTCAGGGGATCTTTTTATCGGCCACGTAAAATTAAGCTGTGGGAAAAAAAAAATTTTTAAAGAAAAAAAAATTAAGAAAGAAAAAAAAAAGATAAGATTACCTGTATGGCAAAACAAACACCTTTGTTCAACACCATTGGTCTCCTTTTGGATGCGATAAACGGACAATGACATGGTTGAAGCCATCTCCACAGATGACGAGAATACTGTTGTGTTGGACTTATCTTCAGGTAGCTCAGGGGATGAATCTCTTTCACAATTATCCGATGAGTCTGATGATAGTGACTTTTGGGGGTTTCTGCCTGAAGATTTACATCAATACTAAACCTACAAAAGTTAATTAGTATTTGGCAGAATGTACTGAAAACATGTATCTGTTATGTTATTGGACTGGAGAGAGAGATACTTGCAGATAAATTAGTTTTGTTGAGACAGAAATGCATCAATAAACTCATTAAATTTGCAACTGTTCAGATTTTTTTTTTTTTGGTCATTCAGCTTTGCAGCGAATAAAGTTTTAAATTTGTTACGAGAATAAATCTTTTGATATTATTACTATGTTACTGGTGGATCCAGGTGTGGACATTGAAATACAACCTACATGACAAGGTAATGGCAGTGAAAAGTCAAGATTTATCCCCATGTATATGTTGAACACAGTGCGCTAGTCCAGGGGGAGAAATGGGTTGGACTTGTGTACGTAATACCTGAATGGTCCCAGTTCAATGGCATACATGTAATGTATTGTTGTAGATTCCCGCCCGTCGGCGTGCGAACGACTGCGTCTAACCAATAGTGGTCGCTTCGCCCACCGAACGGACAATCCAGTCGTGACTTTCTGGAATAACGCCAGAAACCAGTCATGGGTGGATTTTTAATCCCACCACGGCCCAGTCCGTATTCTACCCGCGTGAAACAGGGTCAATCGCCGAATATTGATATACCTAAGTACCCGCACGGGTAACCTACCGAGGGACCGTACCTCGGCGAAGGCCTGCTTGGACACGAACTGCGTAAGCGGTCTGTTCCGTTCTGGGATAACCGAGCGGGTATTATCGCCAGACCTCGCCGGACCCGATTCTATTTATCGGCCATTTAAAAACCAACTACATTCCGAGTGCAAGATGGGGCAGTTCAATGAGGGAATGGACGCAACGAACAGGTTTACATTCACACAAGGGCATTTATTATAACAAAACACGTATGCAATTAAACAAGGCAAAACACGTATGCAATTATACAAGCAACAAAAGCACGACAAAAGAACTACAACCGTCTACTTATTATGTACAGTCACTTTCACTGAACAGCAGTTCCTACTTATTAGACGGGCCCACGGACACACGTACGCACACACACACACCCAAGAAATGGTGGCAGAGGCCTTTAATAATGAGCTCCAGCTCGGAGGACAGGTGAGCTGAAACTCGGAACCTATCTCGAACCTCTCCACCTCGTGTAGTCTTCAATTTGTTCGGACCCGGGCTCCAGTGAGAGCGAGCTGGATCCAAATCGCGGAGCCGCAATCCTTCCCGAGCTTCCGCGAATCCTCCCACGCTTCTCAACACGTGCTGGTGAGACGAGGCGCCGATCCTTCCCGTCGATGCGTCGCTTCCCCGAGGAACCACCTCAGCGCTTCTCAACACGTGCTGGTGAGACGAAGCGCCGAACCTTCCCGTCGATGCGTCGCTTCCCCGAGGAACCACCTCCACAAGAGGTCAATGAGTCGCACCAAGCCGGGAACCAAAATGGAGAACAAAGAGCTCCACGAACCAAGAAGAAGAAGCCACCACTCGCAGCTCGAGCCGAGTGACTGGCTTAATTTCCTTCCAAATAAGGCAGCTTGAAGCAAAAAGCTCTCCCGAGCCAAGCAGAAGCCGAAGCTCACAGAACCATCAAAGCAAAAAGCCTCCAAAAAGCCTCCTCCCGAGCCAGGCCTCAGGCGAAGCTCACTGAGCCAGCTGAAGCAAAAAGCTTCCGAAGGCCTAAACCCTAACGCAAGCCAAGCAGGACCCGACGGTATGCTGAACGACTCCCCTCAACTCCCTTCTCCAACTCTACCCTCTCCAACTCTGCCCTCTGAACAAAAGAAAAAGATCTACTCTTATCCTTCTCCGCCCCCCCCTCCTCCACGCCTGGCGTGACTCATGCCCTCGTAATCCATCCCCCCCCCCGCTCAACCACGGGTGGGAGGGAGTTATTGACATCATGAGTCATGGGACGGCAGGGTTCTTCCTCTTCGCAGAAGAGGGGGAGGGATGTCTCCATTGTTTGTTCCCTAACTATTAAATTGATCCGCAGCGCATCTAATCGATTTCTGAACATTTAAACAATGAAAGGTGAGCTATCTCGGGAACAAGCACTTATCGACATAGCTAACTAAAGGAACCTGTATGTTGTGTGCAATCGAATTCCAAATTCGTAACAGTATTGTACCTGCACATCATTCATGCAAATTGTCAGAACATCTGTCATTACAGGTAATAATCCACAACAACAAAGACAACTTAGTTCTAATATTTTTAATGAAAAAGATTGTGGGAAAGTACTGTGCTTGAGCAGAAAGTTCTGTTTCTCAGAACTTTGTGTTTGGCCCCAAGAAGGGCCGTTTAAGGTACATTTTGAAATTACATAGTTAGGATTAGGCTCAGTTAATTCAGATTCTTTGGCAGTTCAGTTTGTACGGACATTGGTCAATTTGGACCACATGTTAAAACAATTTACAAATATACCATCATAGATGGGGAATCCCCCACCATTGAATGAAAAAGGTCATACATATTCAAGATAAAGAGAGATGAATTGGAAACAAGACACCATTTGGTCATCATCTCGAAAAAGTTCCCCAGGGGTGAGGAACGTAGTAACCAAAAATAATTAAAATCAGATAAGCGGGTTTCCATTTATTACAAAAATTTTTTTTTTTCAAAATGGCCGCCCCAGTCGGCCATCTTGGGTCCGGCCATGCCCAACATCAATAGGGTTCTTCCTTTTCACGTGGTACATGTGTGACCCAAATTTCAAATCAATATGGCAAACAGTTTATGAGTTATCACACTCGCAGCCATAAATGTTGACGCCCGGACGGACGGATGGACGGACAGCCGGACGACCTGGGTGACAACAATATCCCCCTCCGCCACGCGGCGGGGGATAAAAACTAATTCACAATATTTTGAAGCAATTTTAAAATCAGCCCCCTCACCCCACATGACGAGGCCTATTTATCAGCCCTGTCAGATTTTGAAAATGCAAGGCCTGGGTTGTTGCTCCCCTGTCACAGCTTTCCAGAGAGAATCAGCAAGGGCCACTTTATTGGCCTGTGGGGGAAGATATCAATAGGAAGCCAGAAAGTGGGGATGGCACAAGGTGGATGGAGGATGTCTGCCCATACAGACCAAACAGCCAGCAGCACTATCAGAACTACTGGATGTCATATGCTGCAGTTGTAAAGAACACTGCAAAGAACATTTCCTGGACAAGGAGGTACTAATGGCAAAAACTATGGCCTGCCTTGCACTGCTGTGTGTGGAAAATGCTGAGATACAAGATGTACCAACTCACAGCTACCAGGTTTTACTGATGGCTATGACCAAATTGATGGGCCTACTAATTGAGTAGGGTAATAATAATGTGCCTGCAATGATCTACGAACCACAACACTAAATGATAATGACAGCATTCACTATCAATATATATTGTGGAGAGCGTGAACATCTTCCAACACTGAAAAACAGCCATTTTTGGCAGAATTACTTTTTAAACAGTCGAAAGTAACCTTTTAAAAAAGGCTACAAGCATTTATTGATTTATCTTAACTGCTGAACATCTGGCGAGCAAAGCAAAGATGGAATGCTGTGATAATGATCTTCCTGTCACCCGAGGTATTCTTAGCCAAACATTGACCAAAAACAGATCTTCCTGCGAATGAAAGATCAATACTTTGCCAGTCCAAAGAGAGAAAACAGTACTGGGGTTTTCCACTTCCAAGAAAATTGATCTCCATTGAAATGAGAGCGAGAGAAGAACCTTCAGAGTTTAGGCTTTATTCCATTTGATTGGAGCCGCTTCTGTGGGCACACCGGGGAATACAGGTTCAGCTAGGAGTACATAAGCAGTACGTATACATGTGCGATTAATCATTGCAGACTAAATCCGCGTAAGCACGGAGTTCGATATAATCTCCATTCTCACCAGTCAATGAGCACCTTCAGTCAACGAGCATCAAGTGAACAGCCGATGTAAATGGCAATGCCCCGGGGACAATCACCCCGCACCGCGGAGACCTCCCCTTATACGCGAGACGCACAACATGTGATCCCGCGTCATGTCCCTCAATTCACCTCAATTCACCACATCCATCATTGGAGAACAGATGGCCTACAAGGGGGCAGAACAAATTGTATATAGAGCAAGCCAAAAGGCTAAGCGAGCGAGAGTTAGATTGGGCTGGTCTACTGTGGGTATTCTGTGTCTCACTTTCTCTCTCATGTATACATTTTTGATGTGAATTAAAGCTCTTCTCTACCACAATCAGTGTAGACATTGCTTGATCTCAATCAGCCTTGGAACCTGAACGCGACATTTGGTGTAGTCGGCAGGATAAGCAGACCAAGGAGAAAAGAACTGCTCTGGTGAGACAAAAGAGGAGAGAGTCGGCTGGCTTAAGATAAGGTAAGAAGAACTGCTTCTTTTCTTGCACCAGGGCATACAAGTTCGCTGCTTTTTGTGATCTGTCCTTATCTTAAAAGAACGGGAAGAGGGAGCTTTTGTACACATCAAAAGGGTGTACTCTGGGAAGGTTAGGGTTCATTCAGAGGTTGAGGGAAACCCAGGGAAGGATAACCCAAGAACATCTCTGGGGACAGGGTCCAAACGGGAGGTTGAGAGAAACCCAGGGAAGGGTAACCCAAGAACATCTCCGGGGACAGGGTCCAAACAGGAGATTGAGGGAAGGGAAAGAGTGTGAAAAACTCCTGACCCAACCCAAGGTATTCCGTTGGGAGATTGAGGGCACGGAAGGTGTGCAAGGGAGTGTGAGGGTCCATGGGAAGGTGTGAAAGACGCCTGACCCAGCCCGAGAACGCCCCCAGGCGGGAAATACTGAACGGCCCAAGAATACTCTAGGAAGGACCAAGGAAAAATGGGAAAAAAAACGTCGAAACTAAAGTTGGATAATAATGCCCCACCCACGAATACTGTGGAGGGAATGATGTATGGAAAATATGGAGTTAAGTCATGTACTCAATTGGCATTATGGCATAAATGGACAAAAGAAGACCCATGCCCATTCCCGAGATGGGGCTCCTTAAGAGCAGAAATTATAGATAACTTGTCATGTCGATAAGAACAACGGACAAGTGATAAGTTAGAACCAGAGCCAGATCTTGAAGCTTGCAAAATGTGGGAAGAAGAGGCCCTACAAATAAGTGAAGCGGCTAGAAATTTGGTAAAACGGAAACTGTTGAAATTAGAAATACAGGTTAAAGGATTGCAACAACCAGGGATTGAGATTGCTCCCGCCTCTGTAACTGCCTCTGAGATTGTAGTGCAAGGGCGGGAAACTCAGGGAAGTAATGCAGGTGTCCATCTGCATATGTGAAGAATACACCAAGTTTGTATCCGAACCTGGAAAGTATGGGGCTGATGGCCAGCCTCTGCCTTCCCGGTTCAAGAAATAACTCCGGCGGGACCAGGAGCAGTGCAAGCTCAGTCAGTGTACCGACCGTTTAAAGAAATCGAATTAAGATCAATGAAGGAAAGAGTGTTACATCTGAGAGGAAATGCAGGAGCAATAAAGGAGTTAATAACGCAGTGGGTTGAGGCACACCGCTGCACGCATAGCGACATTGGGGTGTTATATCAAGCAGTGTTGTCCCCATATGTGTGGAAAAAAGCTAGGGAAGGTGCTGCATGGACAGCAGACGAACCAGCAGGATGCACCGACGCAGATCGGCAAGATAAGCGACAGCGCCTGTATGATGAGATTGAGAAAGCGTTGCGACCGCCAGCACTAGATTGGGATAAGATTTATGAAAAAAAAAGCAACGTCAAGGGGAACGGGCATCCAAATTCATGGATAGATTAATGCAGACACTCTTACAATATGGGGGTTTTCAAGTTGAAGCAGACATACCGCAGCGAACGGTGACTAACTTCGTAATAGATGGGCTCAGGCCTCAAATTAAAAAGCAATTAAAGTATGTAATGCTTGGTTGGCAGGGCAAGAAAGCAAGTGAGATTTGTATAACGGCTGATCAATGTTTGGACCGAGCGGAAGAAAGGAAGAACGCAAAGACAAAAATTAAAGACGAAGTATTGCAGATGGTGTTGTTAGACAAAGTAGCAGACCAAAGAAAGAATAAGGATTGGAGGAAGTGGGAACTGGAGGAAGATGACACAGATTCGGAAGAAGAAGCGGCCAGACAATGGAGACGGAAAATGAGAGTTCCGCAAAGACCCCCACCAGCAGCACAGGATGGACGGCCCAAGAAATGGAGTGGAAGAAACAAAGGCTGGACGCGAACGCCACCACAGACCCGCTCGAGAACTGCAGCAGGACAAGAGCAGGTACAACCAATTGCACCGCGAGGATGTTTCCAGTGCGGACAACCAGGACTTTGGTAAAGGAATTGCCCCCAAAGAGGACGATCGGGGGTCCAGCAGGAAGGAGGATCAAGACAAGCGCAGGATCGTAAGTCATGTTGACAGACTGCGGGTGGACCCATGTTGCAAGGGGCAATGCTGACATTAACACCAACAGAGGAGCCGACCTACTCTCGAGATATTTCAGGTAAGAAACTTTCCTTTTTAGTTGACACGGGAACCACCCACTCTACTATTGCAGCCAAAGAGCTGCCAGGGGTCGAAAAATCCAATGCTGAAGCACAAGTAGTCGGGTTGGGGGGTAAGATACAAACATTAAAGACAACAACGCAATTACCAGTAAGATGTGGACCCTTACAGGAAAAACACGCATTTCTTCTCACAACCACTATACCAGTGAATCTGTTAGGCAGAGACTTGTGTAAGTTGGGATGTAAAATAGCATGTACAAACAAATGGATTTTTGTTGATATTCCCCGGGATAAAGCACATTCAGCAATGATGATTTTGATGACACCGCACCCAGTTGTCCATTGGTGGAGGCTGCCAAGACAGCCGATTAGTGATGCTTTGATATGTTTAAATGCAATCTTAGCCGAAAGTAAGGAAATGCAAATGTGGCTAGACAATGCACAAGTAATGACACACACCTACTATGACCCCCCACATTGTACAATCAATTATGATGAAAATGGAAATGATGTTGAATTTGCGGAGAAAATTGCTCCGCGTCTGGAAACATGCAATGATTTAATGATTGGCCGTTCGATGATTGGTAAGGAAGGTGTTGCAATGGAGGTTAAGCTCACAGAAAACCAAAGGCAATTGACAAAGTACCCGCCGCGAGTAACTTCGCATGTGACAATAACCACGGCAAAAGGGTATCACCCGAAGGATTTGGGTTTCATGGTTTATCGCCTGCAGTGGGCAGTAGCGACCTGCACAACAACTATGTTGCATTGGCAAGTGCATAAGCTAGCGAACGATGAAGGGTAGATTTGTGATTTTAAGGAACAGGTGTTACGAGGATTGATGGAGGAGGCTAATCTACCACCTAAGCATGAGCTGGTGATGGAAACGGCAAATGAAGGAGGAAACGTAGAAGGTTTGATAGAAAGGGTCCCACAAGAATTGTGGACCCAGCATGACAATGATGTGGGCCGTATCATTGGGGCAACGCCCCCAGTGGTTAAATTCAAAACTGGAATGCCTTGGCCGAATGTGCGCCAATACCCCCTCTGAAAGGAGGCAGAGGCCGGGGTAGCACCAGTAATTGAATCTTTGAAGGAGCAAGGTATAATTGTAGAAACTTCAAGTCCATGTAACACACCTATACTGCTAGTGAAAAAGCCACAGAAGAATAACTGGAGGTTTGTCCAGGACTTACGGGAAGTAAATGAGGTGATTCAAGGTGTCCACCCTGTGGTACCGAGTGCAGAGGGGTTGATAACGTCTATACCTGCAAGTTCCACCCATTTTACTGTCGTTGATTTATGTTCTGCATATTTCTCCGTACCCATTGATAAGGAATCACAGTTTTTATTTGCCTTCACGTATAAAGGCCGTCAATACACATGGACGGTCCTACCGCAATAGTTTGCAGATAGTCCAACATTATTTTCACGTGCCTTGCATAAGGACTTAGAAGATATTGTCTTCGAGGGTAAATCAGTGCTGCTACAATATGTGGATGATTTGCTCATTTGCTCCCCAAACAAAGCAGCGTGTGAAACAGATACGCTGCATCTGCAACAGGCATTGGCAAGAAAAGGCCACAAGGTGAATAAAGACAAGCTGCAATTAGTGAAGGAAAGGGTTAAGTATCTGGGACACCACATTTCACACGGAAAAAGGGAGTTGGATAAAGGGAGGATAACTTCAATTGCAGAAGTGCTCCGCCCTCGCACAAAGAAAGAGATGATGCGATTCCTAGGTATGGCAACCTACTGTAGAGAGTGGGTTGTAGATTATGCAATTCTAACTAAGGAACTGTATGTTGTGGTGGGCAAAAAACCAACCCAATGTAATCGAGTGGACCGAGAAGATGGGGGAATATTTTACCAAACTAAAAACAGCACTCTCGATGGCCCCAGCTTTGGGGCTGCCAGATTATGAGAAACCATTCTTCCTTTATTCTCACGAAACTAAAGGATTTGCGCAGGCTGTGCTGACACAATCTCACGGCCAGCGGCAGCGACCAATTGCATCTTTCAGCCAGAGGCTAGACCCGGTCGAACGCGGCCTTCCCTTTTGTTTGCAAGCAGTTTGCAAGACCAAAAACAGATCTTCCTCCTAGTTAAAGATCAATACTTTGCCAGTCCAAAGAGAGAAAACAGTACTGGGGTTTTCCACTTCAAAGAAAATTGATCTCTATCATTGGAGAACAGATGGCCCACAAGGGGGCAGAACAAATTGTATATAAAGCAAGCCAAAAGGCGAAGCGAGCGAGAGTTAGATTGAGCTGGTCTACTGTGGGTATTCTGTGTCTCACTTTCTCTCTCATGTATACATTTTTGATGTGAACTAAAGCTCTTCTCTACCACGATCAGTGTGGACATTGCTTGATATCAATCAGCCTTGGAACCTGATCTCGACATATATATCTCTATTATATTACCAAGCTTGCACACTAAAAACTCGGCTCGCCGTCACACGATCCCTATGAAATTGCTGTGGCACTTAGCAGACATGCCGACAATGTTTGGGAAGTCTTGGCGATCCATAGTACCACTTGCAATTTGCACAATGCATATTTTTGTCATTCCCCGTGTACGGTCTGTCGTCTGCTACCAGCTATGTTGTACTGCTATCCCGTGCATGTGCATGGGTATCACTAGTATATATAGATATATATATATATATTTTTTTTTTTTTGAGGGAGAGTTATCATCAGATTAGGTAATGGAAAGGTTGTAGAAAAAAATCGTGAGGTGAATGGTGAATTTGGATCGGTAAATGCAGAGAGTAGAAACCGATCACGTGGTTACAGGGGAAGCACGTGGCTATGGGAGGTGTATAGTCAAAAGCTAATTTATTTATTTTCAATAAAGATTGCTAACATTCGGAAAAGAGAAGGTTGAAGTAAAATTGTGGATGTGTACGGTGAATTTGGAACTGTAAACGCACAGTGAAAAGCTGCTGGGTCGATTAAAAGTATCAGGAAGAGTAGAGAGAAACGTGTTTCCAGGTGTATATATAGAAAGAATACAAGGAAGATTATTAATTTTTGATGGATTTTTGAAGAATAGGTAAGATTCGGGAATGGAAGTTTGTCGGAAGAAATCGTGAAGGTAATGGCGAGAGTGGGTTGACCAGCTCAAGTAGAATGAAGATGGTGTACGAAGAAGAAGATGGTGTACAAAGAAGAAGATGGTGTACGAAGAAGAAGAAGGTGTACGAAGAAGAAGAAGAAGGTGTACGAAGAAGAAGAAGAAGGTGTACGAAGAAGAAGAAGAAGGTGTACGAAGAAGAAGAAGAAGGTGTACGAAGAAGAAGAAGAAGGTGTACGAAGAAGAAGAATAAGGTGTACGAAGAAGAAGAATAAGGTGTACGAAGAAGAAGAATAAGGTGTACGAAGAAGAAGAATAAGGTGTACGAAGAAGAAGAATAAGGTGTACGAAGAAGAAGAAGAAGGTGTACGAAGAAGAAGAAGAAGGTGTACGAAGAAGAAGAAGAAGAAGGTGTACGAAGAAGAAGAAGAAGGTGTATGAAGAAGAAGAAGAAGAAGAAGGACTCATGGGTATGCAGGGAGAAAGGTCGTTTTTTTTCTTTTTTTCTTTTGAGTTTAAGATAAGAAACAGAGTGTTTAGTTGGGAGGGATGGAGGTGTTGGGAAAGTGGGGAAAATAGGAATTGAAGGTAATAGGGAGAGAACACAAAAAAAAAAAAAACGATCGTACACCTGCAGGGGAAGGATGGGTAGGCCTCAAGGAACCCGGAAAGACAAGGTTGACTAAAACTCACAAAATAGCACGATTTTTGAAACAAAACCAAAACTAGGAAAACACAGAAACATGTAGGTGAGAAAATACACAGTTAAAACAGGACAGATAACATCTGGAAACTTAACTTTGAGAAAATCGGCAGAGACCCCTGAGAGAACCTGCCACTGCAGCAAACCCAGAACCAGAAGTCCAGAACCAGAACCGTTGCTTATGGTCTATTTAGTGGGTAGTTGCATTAGCTGTTGTATGCACACAAACAAACTTGGAGGTTCCGCAATTAATGAGTCAAGACACCAATGATGGCAGCACTAGCTTGATGATCCAGCCCACCAGCACTTGATGTTGATGCACCATACTCTTGACAGAGCGTTGGTGCTGCCGAAGCAGTTAACTGAGTGGTTTGCCATTGCCTTCCCAGCATTGTTTGCTCATGTTCTATTCTCTTATATGTCGATCATCAAGCAAGGAAGCAGCACGTATCATTTAAAAAAAATATTCGGTACGACTCGGCTGGAATTTGAACCACTGACCTCCACAGACTCAGAGCGAACGCATTAACCATCTGGGTCTGGTTCAGCACTTGATACAGCATTATGTGTGCAGAATTACAATAAATACTGCATGCAATACAAATTCTCAATGAAATGTTAACCAAAATAAGGATCAATTTCCAAAAAAAAAAAAGGAAGACAACAGACTGATTACCTTATCGAGTAATAGATTTGCAGCAGCAATTTGGACATCGCACTTCGCTTGAATCTCCTGTTTGTCTTGGCGGCTGAGAGTCGGACCGTTCATGTAGCACAGCATTGTTCGAGGTTGTACGAAATGACAAAGACGTGGACGAAAGCATTCCAAAAGATAAAGCAGCTGCTGTGATGAGCTTGAGGTTGATTCAGAAACCATCTACAAATAAAACCAGAAAACAATCACAATTTCTGCCTGACATTTTCAAATGAGAATGGAATGTGAGAATGTAAAGCATCGATCTGTGGTCGTACGTACAGGATCTGGTGAAGCAGCAGGCTCAAGTGACAATTTATCCATCGAGAGTGGATGGTTCATTCTAGAATGGATTTGAAAGTCGGTAGACCAAGCTCAAGAAAATAACTGTCATCATAAAACAAAAATGAAGGGTGGGGAGGAGATGGACAAATAAATAAACAGATGTGGGGGGGGGGGCAGGGTGCATGTTAATTTAATTTAATAAGTTTAGATCCCTTACAAGCCAATTCACCGCAGGAACCATTTGGTCAATTAAAGCCTGCGCTGGTATTGCGGGTTTTCAGAGCTATCCCACAGTGCTGTTTGTGCCGCCATGTTGTTTGTATTCACTTCCCTGGCAAAGATAGAATCAGAAGTGTCGTCCTGCCAGAACGCACTGTAGCGAAGCTCCAGCACCTCAATCCATCCCGGGCAGAGCTTAGCTCCCCAACAGTTAAAAAAATAAAAAATAAATAAAAAAACAAGTTCATGATTAGTTGACATATCGTGCTTTGTGTGCTTTCATGTCCAACTATTTGGGGTCAAACCTTGTCCCGAAGCTTGGATATATCAATACATTGGACACTTTGTCTGGGCAGCAATATTTTTGCAATACAGGTTATAGACCCATATGAATTGCCAAATACAGCATGGTCCAGAAGCAAGACGAATTTTCTAACCATTATATATCGAGCTCAAGTAAATTATCTCATGTTTACAAAAAGTATTCACACCGTGAAAGACATGAAGGCATGGAAACTTTGGATGCCTACAACCAGTTGAAATCTGAGTGGATCAGTGATGTGGCTGTTCTTATAAACAATCTGAATGGCTAACGCGTTGGATGAGCAAGGGTCTGGCCTATAATGCATCAATGACATGGACTCATGTTGTCAGAGCAGACAAGCATTATACATGTTAACATTATACATGTTAACATCATGTTAACATCATATTGTCAGGTCAGGACAGATCAGATCTGTGACTTGCTACAGGTATAATGTAAACCTGTACTAACCTGTTCCATGGTCGGATTGTCGGCGACTAAACCGTCTCCCCCAACAGGTTTTCTGGTGAGGAGGGTGTTTGGATATGGACACCCAGCAGGGTTAAAAACAAAACCTGCCAAAGGGCGGAGGAGCTCTTGTGAGCCAAAGGCCATCCATATCTCGTGTTCAAATTTGTCTGTGGACATCCTCCTGCAGTTGGGTTACTTTTTATTTGGAGGTTGTTGACAGAATTTGCACTCCGGCCACCGTAAAACCCTTCAATTCCGCAAAACATACTAAAAGCAAAAAAAAAATCTAAAAACCCACTTCATGGGAGTACCTCCTGTAAAGTTGCCCTGCGCAGGGAAGCTCACCGGATGACGGGATTGAGGCAAAGCCTTCGGGACCCCCACTCTTTGATGATATGAGGAAAATCATGGCATAACCTTCCTGGGTCAGATTGCGGTAGTGTGTGTCAGGGTGATGCTGAGGTGTCGTCCACCAGACGGCGGTCTCCTTGGGTTAACCTGAGGTAGTTCCTTCAGGTGGGTGCCTGGAATGTCCTCGCTCGAAGAGAGGATGATAACCTCTCTCTGTGTGTTATCATCTGAGTTCAAGAGATTGGATATTGGTGTTGCAGCACTCTCTGAGGTTGGGAGACCAGATTGCAGTGAGATCATGGTGGGTGGTTACCCCTACTATTGGTCTGGTCGTTCTGATGTTTACCATGTCCAAGGAATTGCTGTAGCTGTGTCCAATAAACTGACTCCAATGATAATTGAGGTAACACCTGTCAACGAGCGTATTTTGAGACGAAGGATAAATCACTCCTTGGGTGTCATTTCCTGGTCTCTGGATATGCTCCGACTAAGGCGAGTGATCTCACTGTGAAGGACGCATTCGATGCCACGCTCGAGTCTGTGGTTGATCATTGCCCCAGGTGAGATACTCTTCCAGTCTTGGGGGGTTTTAGTGCATCAATTGGAAGTGATAGGGATGGTTTTGTGTTGGTCCCCATGGATCTGGAACTGTGAACCAGGATAGCACTAAGTTCGTGACCTTGCAAGACGTCATGGACTTCGTGTGGCTGGTTCATGGCTTCAGCACTCACAGCCTCATCGATGGACTTGGTATTCCAATGCTGGTAGTGTGGCAAAGGAGATCGACCACGTGCTCGTTGATGGTCGCTGGAGGATGATCCGGAACTGCAGGGTCGACTGGAGTGCTCAGTTCCTCAACACCGACCACAGGCATGTTGTCGCAACTCTGAAGTTGCAGCTTAAATCCAGGAGAATGGTACCATCCCATCCTAGGCTGGATGTTGGCAAGCTCAACGATGAGAGGGTAGCTGAGGAGTTTGCAAACAGGCTGAGTGGGGATTTGGGGGACCTGGGTGCTTTGGAGAATCGTGAAGAGTTGTGGAGTACCTTCAAGACCACCATCCTTGATGTTGCTGGTGGATGTCTTGGAACTCTCCGGAGGGTGAAGAAGAATTTTATCTCTCAAGGGATACTGGATACCATTGACCAGTTGCAGGGCCAGGCTGAATGGCAAAGCTGAGCTGTTCAAGGAGCAGAGGCATAAAACTGTACATGCGCTAAGGGTGGACAAGGGGGCCTATGTGCGAGGAATCTGTGGTCAGGTGATTCTCGTCCCGCTTACAGGGGAATTCGCGCATTGCGTTCCTCCAAGCCCGTCCCTCGGTGTACTGCAGTTAGAGCGGAGGGTGGTAGGCTCTTGACAGAGGATTCCAAAGTGAAGGCCCGCTGAGCCGGTTACTTCGAGTGGCTGTATGAGGCTGATCCATCAGCTGTCGAGTTGGATTTCAGGAGTGTTACTATCCCTATGGCTGACCCTCCAATCAACTGTGATCCACCTTCGCGTGTGGAAACACAGGCTGTGGTGAACCAGTTATAAAAGGGGAAAGCTCCTGGGATCTGTGGCATCCATCCTGAACTTCTCATGGCTGGTGCGAATGCTGTACTCATGTCGTTGCATGCAGTTTTGTGCTCTGCCTGGAACACAGGCATCATCCCAACTGACTGGAAGAGGGGCCTTGTTGTCCCTCTCTGGAAAGGGAAGGGTGATCGCCAAGACTGCAACAATTTCCGAGGGGTGACGCTGCTCTCAGTGCCGGACAAGGTCTTTGCTCGGATAATTCTTGATAGAGTTCATCACCATCTGCTTGAACACCAGCATCCAGAGAAGTCAGGCTTTACACCAATGAGGTCAATGACTGACCTATCCTTGCTCTTCAGTTCCACACTGAACGAAGATGAGAGTTTCGGCAGGGGCTGCTAGCAGCCTATGTTGATCTCTGTAAAGTGTTTGATTCGGTGAATTGGGATTCCCTCTGGAGGGTTTTTGGTCTTTGTGGGGTCCCTCCAAAACTGATCAATTTGATGTTTGAACTATACTCTGGTACTCAGAGTGCTGTGAGATATGGTGATACCATATCTGACATATTTCCAGTTGTTCCTGGAGTTTGGCAAGGGTGTGTATTGGCCCCCACACTTTTCAGCACTTGTATGGACTGGATTCTGGGGAGGATGTCGGAGTGATCAAGCTGTGGTGCATTGTTTGGGAACGTCAGTATCTCTGACCTTGATTTCGCAGACTATGCAGTCATCTTTGTGGAGACTCTGGATATCCCTTTGGGGGCCCTCGAGGTGCTGAATGAGGAGTCAGAGCCACTAGGATTTCAAGTTTCCTGGATCAAAACTAAGATCCAGGCTTTCAATGACATTTTGGATGCTGCTATCTTGTCTGTACTTGTTTGTGGGGGAGGATGTTGAGGTCACGGAGAGATTAACTTACCTTGGCAGTGATATTCAAATTTCTGCTGGCTATGAGCCAGAGGTCAATAGAAGTCTGGTTCAGGCCTGGGGAGTCATGGATTCACTGGATTCGGGGGTATGGCACTGCCGGTACCTGCGTGGGAGGACGAAAGTCCGAGTCTTGCTCTATGGATGTGAGACTTGGTCTCTGACCAGGGATCTGAGACGGCGACTTAATTCCTTTGGCACCAGGTCATGTATCATTTTTGGACCTGTCTCTCAATGGTGAAGAATCACTTAACAAAAAAATTCCAGTCGTCAGATCCGGATCTGGATCTCGATCTTCACCAAAATCTAAGCAGTTCATCCTTGTCACACACCCAACTTGCCGACCAAATTTCATCCGGATCCGTCCACAACTTTTTGAAATATGTTGCACACAAACAAAAACAAACAAACAGACAGACAGACAGGTGTGAAAACGTAACCTCCTTCACCTTCGGTGGTGGAGGTAACTATCATGCTCCATATCGGTTTTGGCCCTATCTCTCAAAGGTAAAAAATCAATATAAAAAATCAAATAATTCCCGCATCAAGATCTGGATTCGGATCTTCACCAAAAATCGAATCAATTCGTCCTTGTCACACCCCCAACCTGTCTACCAAGTTTCAACCAAATCTGTCCACAACTTTTTTGAGATATTGTGCTACATATCAGTTTAGCACTATCTGTCAATGGTGAAGAATCACTTAAAAAGTTATCAGATCTGGATCCAGATTGGGGTTTTCACCAATATTGAATCAATTCTTCCTTGTCACACACCCAACCTGTGCAGCAAGTTTCGGCTGAATTCAAACACCACTTTTTGAGATATCGTGGTATATATAGTTTTTGGCCCATCTCTCAATGGTGAAGAATCACTTAAAAAATTTCAAGACGCCGGATCCGGATCCGGATCTTCACGAAAATCTAATCAGTTCGATCTTGTCACACACCCAACCTGCCCACCAAACTTCATCCAAATCTGTCCACAACGTTTTGAGATATCCTGCACATAAACAAACAGAGAAACAAGAATAAGACGTCGTGTAGAGCATGATACTTGCAAAATCCAGAAAACAAATTTGACCTTAACAATAATCGGTGGTTGAATTCAATGACCAAATATGTAACTCCTCTTCAAATTTCAAGTGAATTGGATGAAAATTGAGGATTTCAGAAATACCACCTTAATTGTTGACCTTGGGCTTATGTTGACCTTTTGATCCATGATGACCTCAGAAATAATTTGGTGGTTGATTTCAGTGACCTAAAATATAAATCCTCTTTAAATTTCAAGTCAATTAGATGAAAATTGTGGATCTTAGAAAAATTGGCTAATGTTGACCTTTCGGCCAATGTTGACCTCAAAAATAATTGGTGGTTGAAATCAGTAGGCCGATATGAAAATCCTTCAAGACCACCATCTTGAAGGTTGACCTTATGGCCAATGTTGACCTCAAAAATGACCACAATGTTGACCAATGCTGAATTCAGTAAGCCGATATGAAAATCCTTCAAGACCACCGCCTCGAAGGTTGACCTTTGCTGATCTTATAATGTTGACCTTAAAAATTAATTGGTGGTTGAATTCAGTAAGCCGATATGAAAATCCTCTTGAAATTTCTCGTCAATCGGATGAAAATTGAGGATTTTAGAAATGTGATAAATTTGTTGACCTTTGGCGTATGTTGACCTTTTAACCTCAAAAACAATTGGCTTCTTCCCTATGACAAACTCCACCATGTGGTGAAGTTTCGTGAAGATCGCCTGAAAATTGTGACCTGTCGGCGACAAACAGACAAACAGACAGAGAGGGGTGAAAATATTCCCTCCACCTTCGGTGGCAGAGGTAAAAAAAATCGTGTTTCCCACGACGTCCTGCTGATGTGAAACTGTTTGTGTGGTTCGGAGCCTTTTTAAATCAGTTTGTGCTCAAAAAGGATGCACCGCACATTTATCATTTTTTAAATGTCAGACGTTAAAATGTCACTAATTCAATCACTACTAGTACAAAATATTTTGACGGAGGGTGTGGAGGGTAGTGGGGCAACTCAGCATAACAATTGTGCATTTTGTGAGGAAAGCACCAAATTTGGCACACTAGTAGCCTATCATATTATGAACAGATTTGGATATTGGGCCATCTCAAATTCAGCCGCTGATGGCTGTGGCAGCCATTTTCCACTGCCATCAAAAATTTTGAGATGGCCCAATATCCAAATCTGTTCAGAATATGAGAAGCTACTAGTGTGCCAAATTTGGTGCTTTCCTCACAAAATGCACAATTGTTATGCTATATTTAACTAAGTTGCCCCACTCGACAGGGGAATGGCAATTTCAAGTGCATTGCCAGGGATTAACAAAAACAACATCAACAACAACAACAAGAACACAAAAACAGGGAAATTCCCCAAATCCCCCCTCCATCAAGTAGCAGCAGCAGTAGCTCCACAATGTGGCACGTTTATCTCGTTATTCTGACTTGATGCAATTGGAAGGTGACGCCAATTCTTTGCTTTGTTTACCTTTTCTAACTTGTTTAACTTGCCAACCAATATGGCGTCCGCGCACTGAATCATGAGCACTGAAACACCTCCTTTGCCAACTCTGTGGTTGTTTGCTCAGCGTCGAGCAAGGAAGTAGCACGTCCCATTCCATCCACCCATCGGGACCATACTCTGTGCAGAGCGTTGGTGCTGCCTAAGCAGTCTCCTGGGCTATTGGGCACAATCCTGGATGGTTCACCACTCTGACACAGGATACCAGCATGCTGACACTCATTTTGCCGACCTCGGAAGGATGACAAGACGAGTCAACCCCACCTGGTATTAATTCAACAGCCGAGTGGGATTTGAACTCAGGATCCCAGGATCCCAAGCCCACCACCCAAACCATGAAGCCAACACCAGGCATACTTGTACCGTTGTTAAAGACTTTTGTACGACTCGGATGACGGGATTCGAACCACCGACCTCCCACACGCTGAGCATAACGCTACAACCGCGACAACACCAATTATAAAGTGCACAACGTTGGTACAATATTAAAATCCTTCTGATTAGTTCATTCACCTGTTGAACGCAAGAACAATCGAGTTGACGCTCTAATATTTGAGATTCAAGATGAAGAAGCAAGAAACCCGAGACGGCCGACAGTGCAAAACAAGTGAGAATCCCCCATCTCTCACCTTGATCGGTGATGACGTGACGTGACGGAGGGAATTCCGCAGTCTGACCTGAGTTGAGCAACGAGGTCGGATTCGGGGAAGTCACATGACCGGAAGTTGTTTGTTTTTTTTGTTCCATTTCCCAAGAAAACCAAACGACCGTCATTCCAAATCCTCCATACTGTGAGCCCCTATAGCCTTGAGATATTATTTTCACCTTTTCCATAGTTCAACAAACAACAACAACATCAACGTCATACATTGTATATCCGGTTCCTGGACCCAAAGTTAATTCGATATTCCAGATGGATACTGAACGGGCTTGTGTGGACAGATTAGATAACTATGGATATATATATATATATATATATATATATATATATATATATATATATGAATGATATATTATCGGTTTCGAGGAAGCAAATTCGCCTCGATGTGAGATTTAATGTCCAAACCAAAGCAATCGGTAAAAATTAAATAAGGACGCAACTGTCGATGTGAGAGTGTGACGCACAGCGCCGCTCCCGGTGAGGGGGTATTACAGGTCAAAATTAAATAATCCCAAAAATTACATTTCTTCTTTAATTTAATTGCTGACGCAGTTCATGTTATTGCGAGTAATAAAACAAGAATAAAGTATAATATGATCACATCGTTATACAAACTAGGTTATTCCACCTCTACACTAGAGAGGAGACAACAATCAAAACCATAGATATCGTAGAAGGGAATATTTAAGGGATTTCAACGCAGGAAGAGGCCTTTTGGCCCATCAAGCCTGTGCGATCGTGCCCACATCTTGGTATCCCCCCCCCCCCATCTCCATTACTTGGGGACAACGTACCCGATGAAACTCGATTTTAAAATTACCTTCTCACTTTACTGTCATTACCCTCGCAGGTAGCAGTACTCTGAGTCTGGGAGGTCGGTGGTTCAAACCTCTGCTGACTCACCACAAAGACTTTAAAAAGAGTACGTGCTGCTTCCTTACTTGGCACTGAGCATTTAAAAGGAGAGAGAACACGGACAAACAACCAAACATAGCGCAGGCTTTGCTGGGTCTATAATGGTCTTCAACTGCATTGAAGTTCCGTGCAAGGAAAATCCATACATATACAAGAGGTGTGTGTGTGTGTGTGTGTATGTATGTTTGTGTGTGTGTACGTGTGTGTACGTGTGTGTATGTGTGTACGTGTGTGTATGTGTGTACGTGTGTGTATG
>BROF01003083.1:157684-177228 GCA_024346535.1 Eptatretus burgeri | reverse complement strand
TACGGATGATCCGCTGTGGCGACCCCGAAAGGGAGCAGCCGAAAGAAGAAGAAGAAGATATATATATATACCCAACTTCTTTTGAGGTGACTCGGGAAAGCTTTGACCTGTCTTTCACAAACCGGCTGGCTAGGTCTGACGTTCGACTGAAGGTGGCAGGAATTTGTGATCTATCTAGGATGCCGGTGATAACTCACCTACTCTCCACGAAAGACACCGTCGTGGGATCCTCAACATCCACGAACTGATACTATCAGATGGGACATCCGGCTTAACGTACTTTGTGATGCAACGCCCCCATCTGCAAAACGCGAATTGGACCGGAAAAAGTCGCGTCGGGAATCAAACCGAGACGAGACAGCTGAGAGGTGAATGCACCACCTCTGCAGCACCCTGTGTGATCATTCCAAAATCGATATTATGCAGAGTGTAAAACCATCGTGTGGGAGGAAATGCCCTTTTCATAGCCCCAGTACCGATGGGATATCGTTCTTAAAAACTGTGTAAAACGGTTCAACGGGTCACGCTCAACCCAGCACGTCTTCATGTTGATCCTCTGTGCTGCAATCTTCCAAAATGCTCAACAAGCAAAACAGCTGAACACGCAGAACTGCCTAACACGCACATTAACAGGGATGCAAACACCCACATCATGTGGGCACACCCAGCAACTAGATGTGGTTAATTACAACCCCATTACTATAAATTAGTGAGTTGCACCGTCTGCTGGAATTGCCTCCTTTCAGATATCATGGTCATCCAGGTGAGCCCACCTTGTGCAGTGATATTGTGCCATGTATCTATATGATGTCCTTCCTGCTGGAAGTTTCACTTTTTATGTGTACAGTTGTAATAATTACACATCTGGGAGAATGTGGCTAACAGGATGACCTACAGGTACGCACCATCACCTCGAAGCTCTCTGGCCTGGGTTTGAATCCCGACCCAGCTGTGAACTGTCATCCCTGTGTTTTCACAGGCAGGGTGCTTCATCAATGTGTGTGCCGTCCCTTCTCTCGGATGGTCGTTAAACTGGGTGCCCCGTCTGCTGGCATTAGTTGGTGGACATTAAACATGCCACAGTGTCCTTCCTGAAGAGTAGGCGAGCTATCGCAGGCACTATGAACGAAACAGAAATAGTAATTTGAACGAAACAAAACTATGTACAAAACGTCCACCAGTTTCAGGCCAAAGGAGTGGGATGTGCCATAACCAGCAGAGGGCACTGCATCTTTGGCACAGCCGTGCCCTCAGCCAACGATGTTACCCCACAACCTTGCGCTGGGAGAATAGCCAAAAAGTCCATGCACAAGTCAGAGTTTGAATCTCGACGTGGCTCTAAACCCTCATCATGGTGATGTGTGTGTGTCGTCCCTCGGATGGACGTTAAACTGGACATCCTCTACCGACCAGCATTAGTTGACGTTAAACATCCCACAGCGTCTTTGCGAAGAGTACGTGATTCGTCACCGGTAACCTGGGCAAGTTCGATCACCCTGCACAGATTGGCAACTTGCAAGGCAATGGCAACCGACCCTGCAAAATTCTCACCCTAACTTCGGGACTCCTTCGGCAGCACCGACGCTGCGTGACGAGTATGATCCATTTATGACGTTGAATCAAATGTTGATCCATTGATGACGTTGAATCGAATGTTGATCCATTGTTTCCTGTATGTTACATGACTAGTTGATTTCCCAGTCTGGTGAAGCATAAAATCGCTGTTTGTCAGCCACCATAACCCGCTGCTTCTGTTCCCTTCCGTGGGGGGGGGGGGCAACGGTGAAGCACACCTACCAGGTGAGAATGTGGCTTCCTTGTTCCGACCTGCACGAGGGCACACCGGACCAACGCGTGAACGTGCTCGAGCTGTTCGCCGGTAAAAAGGGTGTCCTCTTTGGTGTTCCTGGTGCGTTCACCCCTGGCTGTCATATGGTATGCCGTGCATGCTTTGTGAGGGGGTCATCTCCCTCGTACTCGGACATGCGGCATTGCTCGAAATCAACTTCTTTTTCTTCGACTTTTACCTTTGGTCAAGGTCAAGCGTCGACCTCACGACTAAATTCTTCATTTGCAGGCTCACCTGCCAGGCTATGTTCAAAACTTCTACCGGTTTCAGGCTAAAGGAGTGGATGTGATCGCCTGTGTCTCTGTCAATGATGCCTACGTTATGAGTGCATGGGGATTGGCCCACGGAGCAGAAGGGAAGGTAAGGTTGAACACAATGAAGCACTAAAAAAGGCTTTTGTTTCCCAAGCAGGTAAAGCATTCCTCACGATAAGTTAAACTGAGTTCTCATTTCAAGTGCAACTGAATGACGGAGGTCAAAAAATAGGGGGCAGTAGTTCGTGTGAAGCCGAAGATGCCGTGTGTGCACGTGCAATGAGAGAACCATTATCATGTATGAAGTGTGTGTCATCAGGAGGAGACAGGTGTCATCTCATTCAGAATAGCTAGGGTAAGGTGTCTAATCCCTTCCATTCCCCCATGTTGAACTGGGTGAGTCCGGGTAAGAGGAAGGGAGAGCGTTTGGGAGGTGGGCCTTAGTTTAATGGGCGAGATTGGATTTGCGAACGTGCTTGAGGGTGGGGCATTAGAGCAGGGGGCACCATGAGGCCTGATTGAAGGAACATCTGGACCAAGATTGGTGCGAAAAAAGTCCTGTGGCCAGAGATTGGTTAACTTCCTCAAGTGGGGCCAGAGATTTGTGGCACTCTCTCACAGCAGGCAGGTCAGTGGACTTTGTCTTGTCCCGTGTTCTCTCGAGCCCCCCCTTCCCCATGTCTGCCCCTCCCCCCCCCCCCCGCCGCTGCAAAATACAACGGGGTGGAAGGGATACAGGCCCCAGCAAACACCATCATGGCACACCTAAATTAGGGTTTACAATACATCAATTCTAAAAATGCAAATTAAGATATAACTAATAAGCCAATTAAATATGTCATGCTTAAAAATCCATTATCACATGTGTACCGATGTGTGTTTGTAAATATATATATATATATATATATATATATATATATGTAATTATATACTGTATGTTGTTTTGGTTTTTGAAAACTTACCCCAAAGGGAGAGGATACATGGACACGTAGGTGACCCGAAGATCAGTTATTTCATTCGTCTTTGTATAGATAGTCCTTGGTCCCTTGTCAAAAGGCTATTTGGGGGGCATGCATTGGTTCGACTGTATTTGTCCCACGTAATGTCTCCCCCCTCCCCCTCTCTTACTTTCAATCTTCATTCCTTCACACCATCGTTCTGTTCAATCCCTCTGTTTTACTTTCAATAATCTCTGCAGTACCCCATCGGCCCATTTCAACGGTCCACCAATAATCACCCCTCCATCAAACAACTTTTCAACGGTCCCTCCTTCACCCCATCGGTCTTACCTTCAATCCCGCAGCCATTTGGTAATCCCTGTCGTGCGGGGTTCCTTTCCATGTTCCCTCCCATCCGCGCATTGCTTGATAACCTACTGGGTGCTCGCATGCATGTTCATGGCGCTTGGTGCTCGGTGTGGCCGACGAGGCACCACAGCACTTCTTGCAGGTGTGGTACAGTGCAAAACAGTGTGACTGGGTGTTTTCCGTGCGAAGGAGGGGGCTGGGGGCTCTCGTTGCGGCTTTGCGCCCATAACGGGCAGGGTGGGGGCTTTGTTGAAACTTCCCTCAGAATGGTGTGGCAATTTCCACCAGGGAAGTCATGCTCCCACCCATGAAGAAGAGGCAGAAAAGCAAGAGAATGACTCCTGACAAGCTCATGGGAGCAGGGACTTCGATCGCTCATGACCAGATGGCTCAGAAAGCAGACACAGAAGGCTACGGGAAGCAGAAAGGAGAAACGAACGGGACAAGCTCGCCTGAGAAGGCTCGTGAGGGAAGGAACCAAAACGTGTGAGGGAAAACAAAGGAAAGTTTCACGAGCAGTTGGTGTCGAGCTTCTGTGGAAAAAGAACACTCCTTCCATCCGCATCATCCTGCCCTCTCGATCCTGTCAGCCATGAATCCATGAATTAGAAGGGTTGTCCACATACTTTTGGCCATATAATGCATGTGGCACAACTTGAAGATTGCTGTCCATCAATGCTCTCCACACAACTTGACTGAGCTTGAACAGTTTTGTACAGAACAATGGGCAAATATTGCCCAATGAAGGTGTGCAAAGTTGGTAGAGACCAATCCCAACAGACTCTGCTGGAATTGCTGTCAAAGGTGCTTCTACAAAGTTTTAACTCAGGAGGATGGACACTTTCCAACTACGATATTCCAGTTTTGTATTTTTAATTATTTTTCTAAAATTTGTAGAATTTGTTTTTTCACTTGGAAGTTGTGTGTTACAATGTGCAAGTAAAGGTGGAACATGTCTGATTTAATGTAATTTAATTCCAGGTCAGAAGGCAACAAAAGGTCAAAATTTTGAAAGGGGGTGTGGACTTTCTATTGGCACTGTACAGGTACCCCAAGACTTCCTATAGGCACCCAATGCTCATTGTGCTTTCTCTCCAATTATATATACACCACCGGTCAAAAGTTTTAGAACACCCCCATTTTTCCAGTTTTTAGAGAAATTTAAGCAGTTTAATGTTTCAATGTACTCTGAAATTAAAGCATACAACAAATAAACAATTGCTGATAAAAAATAAATCATGCAATCGTTTTGTTGAACAAAATTTAATCTAAATTTTTGACTCATCAAAGTAGCCAACTTTTGCAGATATAACAGCCGAACATACTCGTGGCATTCTTTCTCCCATGGAAATCAAATATTGTTCGGAAAGTTCTTCCCAACACTGTTGCAGAAGTTCCCACAAATGTGTTGCACTTGTAGGTTGCTTTGCTTTCACCCTTCTGTCCAGTTCATCCCAAAACAGCTCAATGGGGTTTAAGTCTGGAGACTGTGCTGGCCATTCCATGATTTGAAGCCTTCCGTCTTGTTCTTTTCTTCTAAGGTAGTTCTGACATAGCCTGGAGGTATGTTTTGGGTCGTTATCTTGCTGAAGGATGAACCCCTGACAAACTAGGCGTAGACCAGAGGATATTGCATGGCACTGCACAATGCTGTGGTAGCCCTTTTGGTTCAGGGTGCCAGTCACTCTGTGCAAGTCGCCGACTCTGGATCCAACAAAAAAGCCCCAGATCATCATGCTTCCTCCTCCATGTATGACAGTCGGTGTCACACACTGAGGAACCATCCTTTCGCCAACTCGACAGCGTACAAAAACCCTGCGTGATGAACCGAAGATTTCAAATTTTGATCCATCTTCCTTCTTCCATCCATAAGACCTTCTTCCAGTTTTCAATAGACCACTGGCGGTGCTTCATGTCCCAGGAAAACCTCTTTTTCTTATTTTGCCATCTTAGCAATGGCTTTCTTACTGCCACTCGACCTGTCAAACCTGCAGATCGAAGTATTCTGTTCACAGTTGAAACTGAGACTTCCTTACTTCGGCCAATGTTAAGCTGTGCTTGAAGCTGCTGTCCTGTGTGCCGCCTATCACGTAACCTGTTGACTCTCAGAAACTTGTCTTCTGATTGGTTTGTGGCTTTGAGCCTGCCAGACCTCTTCCTATCGGAGTTTCCTCCAGTTTCCAAGTGCCTTTTAATGTTGCAGGAAACTGTACTCACTGACACCTTGGCTTCTTTGCAATTTCTCAAAAGGAAAGACCTACACTTTTAAGGGTTATAATCGTCTGTCTGTCTTCCTTTGTTAATTGTTTTTTTTCTCACCATTGTGATAGCAATATACTTCCTGCAGTGCAATATTGTCCAAATAATGCTTCAGAGGGTGAAGCAACACAGTCTGTTCCAACACTGCTTTTATATAAACAGAGGGTTTGTAACTAATCAACAAAAGTTGGGACACCTGTAGGAATTGTTTGCATCAACTTTCAAGGCTTGATTTACTACCATTGCTGCAGAACAGCTGCAGTTGCAAACCCATTACTTGTTCCCTGAAAAGGGCTTTTTTTAACAACTCTGAAATTTACATTATTTTTCAGTTTTTGGTAACCTAAACTTTTTTTTTTAACCTCTGACAGTTTACCACTAAGCTTTGTACCATTTCAGGTTATTCACTGGAATTGAACTGCTTAAATTTCAGTAAAAACTCGAAAAATGGGGGTGTTCTAAAACTTTTGCCCGGTAGTGTGTAGAAACACACATACGTGCATACATTAAATATACATATATATATACATATATATATATACATATATATATATATATATATATATATATATATATATATATATATATATATATATTGTTATAGATTTCCGCCGGCGTCGGCGTTCACACGACCGCTTCAGTCAAATTGCAGTCACGCGCGCCCACGGAAGGCCGGAATAAAGTCGTAGCTTTCCGGACAACCCCGGAAACCAGCTACGGGTGCCTTTTAACGCACCATAAACTTGTCCATATTCTGTCCACGCGCTACAGGGTTAATCGCCGAATTGTCGATATACCTAACTATTCACGCGGACAGAAATACCGAGAGTTTATACCTCGACGGGAACTTGTACGAAATGAGCCGCTAGGCGTGCTCATTCTGTGCGTTTTGCCGAGCGGTTTTAAATCGCCAAGTTCCGTCGGACCAGATTATCACTCTTATCGGCTTTAATAGCCAGTTAATTCCCCGAACGCGTAGTGGCAGTCAATGAATGGGGGGGGGGGATATGACATGAGCAACAAGCAAGCGATCAATGGGGGGATGGGGACAAGACACGAGCAAAAAGCCTACAGCCGAGGTCTATGCGATAATGTACACGCAATCATGCACTTAACCACAATTCTACTTAAAGAGACAAGGCAAATTAAGATATAACTAATCAGCCAATTAAATATTTTACGCTTAAAAATCCATTATCACATGTGTACCGATGTGTGTTTGTAATTATATATATGTATATACATACAAAAAAAAAGACTTTCATACAAAACCCAAGGAAAAGAAATAGGGCTCGTGAGCCTTTAATGGTACTCAGAGCCGGGATGACCGAAGGACTCCAAGAGACCGGGCTGGTTATCTGGCTGCCCCTTGGTGGCGACTCGACGGTCTTCAGGTCGGCGACCCGTGTCTCTGTTCCACCTGGGGCGTCACAAAACGCTCCAGTCGCTTGAGCGGCTTGAGCAGCTTGGCGGGCGGCTCTCCTTGGTCGCTTGGCCTTCCCCGCGGCCTGGTCGATCGGGCCTGGCCGACGACGATTCAGAAGAGCAAACGGGCGTTGCTCTCTTAGAGTTGATGCTCTTTTAGGACCCGTTCACTCCTCAGCACCGCTCGAAGCTCTCAGGGCTGTCTGCCCGGACCACGACGCAGCTTGCTCGACCCCGACTCTCTACGCTCAACTGGCCCACTGAACTGAACCACTTGACTTCTGCCGTTGCATCTCGATCCCGCCCAACTTGCTCTTGCGACGCGACTCTGCCATTTTTATCAGGTGGGGGTGCCCGCCCTTCGAACCTTCACCCGAGGATGGCTCCGCCTTCTTTCACCTCTGCCCCTTCACCCCTGGCGGAAACCCCATTTCTGATTGGCCAGTCCTTTCCAAGGCAGACATCATCTTGATCCGAATATGCAAATCAGCCGCTTCGAGAACTATTTGCACACGGACATTCTGATTGGCCAGTCCTTTCCAAGGCAGACCTCATCTTGATCCGAATTTGCAAATCAGCTGCTTCGCGGCTTGTTTGCACACGGACGGTGGAATGTGGCCTCGAATGCGGCGCGGTGCGGCGTGTCCGTGTCAACGGCATTTTGACGCTGTCGCTGAGGAGGGCATGATGGTGTCGCGGTGTTGATGCCGCTATCGAGAAGATGGCGGTGTTGTGGAGTTGATGGCGTTGTTGAGATGTTGGCAGTGTTGTGGAGATGATGGCGTTGTTGAGATGTTGTTGAAAATAAAAGACAGAACAGAATAACGGCAACCTCAAAGATTCACAGCCCGGCACACAAACAAGACCCATTGTACATCGGTGGGGGAATCTAACCTGAAACACATACTTATCGAAATCACTGACCTCTGGGGAACCTGAATGGTGTTCTGTGAGTTTCCACAACTGTAACTATACATATATAATTATTTTGTATATACATATATACATATATACATATATACATATACATACACACATACACATACACAGTATATAATCTTGGTTGCAGAAGGCCATTTTTGCCCATCAAGCCTTTGCTACATATCCACCAGACCAACGCAATATAACAGCCCATCAAAAGAATGCACTGGGAAGGTGGTGTAAGGGGTGGGAGAGTCACAAAAAAATTTTTGTTCTCTAAAATTAAATTTTAAAAAAAATTGTTTTTGTGTTTCTTTGCTGGTTGGGGGTGGGGGGGGGGGTAAACGTGGTTGCAGAGTGAGGAATGGACAAACAGACAGCACATTCACCTTTTGAAGAGACTCATAAAAATCACAATCACAACCGGTATCCAATAACTGATCCATACCTGATCAGGTGCCTTCCATTCCTGCCAATATCCATGTACTCGTCTCTCCCCAATACTTCAATCTCACCTTTACCAAGCTTTCTCGAGACCATTCCATGCATTAACTACACTGAATAAAAGACCATTACCTTCTGAGCTATCCTCTTCTTTACTCCAAGGTTATGTCCCCTAGGACTTTCAGTCTATTCTGCACTTGTTTTGTTTATACCCCTCATTATCTTAAACGTCTCTATCAGATCCCCTCGTAATCGCCTGCTTACCCATGTTTAAAAATGACCTCCCTTCGGGAAATCCATCATGACTGCCTTTAATTGGTTTTAATATGTGTTTAATGTTTTCCCCATCAGATGCCTAATTAACATCTTCAACATCTTCCCCACAACTGAAGTCAGCCAACGGGTCTATTGTTCCCCCAATTCCTTTCTATATCCCTTCTGAATTAATGGTTTTACATTTGCAACTCTCCAATCCTCTGGTACTTGTTTTGATTCCAATGAGCTGTTAAAGACATCAGTTAACAACTTGCTCATACGCTGTTCCATCTCCCTCAATACTCCCGGGTGCATATTTTCTGCCCTGGAGCTTTATCTACTCTGAGCTTACTGAGCTGCTTCTTTAACATCCTCCACTCCAACCTCGAACTCCTCTGAAAGCCTTTCTTCACCCCATAGATAGATTCTCCCAGATATTGGCAATTCCCCTGGCTGATCTTGCATGTTGAAGCAAAATAACTGGTTTTTAAGCCTGCCATCTCACTATAATCACCAATAAATCTCAATGGGCCCACACTTGCTTAACCTGTTTATTTTAACCATTGATGTATGTATTTTTTTTTTTTTTAACCACTGATGTCAGGTCAGGTTATATCTGTGACCTGCTACAGGTACCATGTAAACCTGTACTAACCTGTTCCATGGTCGGGTTGTCGGTGACTAAACAGTCTCCCCCACCAGGTTTTCTGGTGAGGAGGGTGTTTGGATATGGACACCCAGCAGGATTAAAAACAAAACCTGTCAAAGGGCGGAGGAGCTCCTTGTGAGCCAACGGCCATCCATATCTAGTGCCCAACTGTGTCTGCGGACGTCCCACTGCAGTTGGGTTACTTTTTATGAGGAGGTAGGTGGCAGGATTTGCACTCCGGCCACCGTAAAACCCTTCATACCGCAAAACAAAAAAATCTGAAAACCCACTCCGTGGGAGTACCTCCTGTGCAGCTTCCCTTCGCAGGGCAGCTCACCGGATGACGGGATTGGGAAAAAGCCTTCGGGACCCCCAATCTTTGATGATAGGAGGGAAACCATGGGGTAACATCCCGGGGTCAGATTGCGGGAGAGTGTGTCGGAGTGGTGCTGAGGTGTCGTCCACCAGACGGCGGTCTCCTTAGTTTAACCTGAGGCGGTCCCTTCGGGTGGGTGTCTGGAATGTCCTATCCCTAAGAGAGGATGATCACCTGTCTCTGTTATCATCTGAGCTCAAGCGTTTGGACATCGGGATTGCAGCTCTCTCTGAGGTTCGGAGACCGGATTGCGGAGAGATAATGGTGGGTGGTTACACCTACTATTGGTCTGGTCACTCTGATGGTTACCATACCCAAGGAGTTCCTGTAGCTGTGTCCAATAAGCTGACCCCAATGATAATTGAGGTAACACCGGTCAACGACCGTATGAGACCAAGGATTCGTCACTCCTTAGGTGTCATTTCCCTGGTCTCTGTTTATGCTCCGACTGAGGCGAGTGATCTCACCGTGAAGGACGCATTCTACGCCACGCTCGAGTCTGTGGTTAAATCAGTGCCCCAAACGAGATACACTTCTAGTCTTGGGGGATTTCAATGCATCGACTGGAACTGATAGGGATGGTTATGAGGTGTGTGTTGGTCCCCATGGGTCAGGAACTATGAACCAGAATAGCACTAAGTTCCTTGACTTTGCAAGAAGTCATGGACTTAGGGTGGCTGGTTCATGGTTTCAGCGCCCACAAGCTCTTCGCTGGACTTGGTATTCCAACGCTGGCGGTGTGGCAAAGGAGATTGACCATGTCCTCATTGACGGTCGTTGGAGGATGATCCAGAACTGCAGGGTCTACCGGAGTGCTCAGTTCCTCAATACTGACCACAGGCTTGTTGTAGCAACTCTAAAGCTGCACCTTAATTCCTGGAGAATAGTACCATCCCAGCCGAGGCTGGATGTTGGCAAGCTCAGGGATGAGAGAGTAGCTGAGGAGTTTGCGAACAGGCTGAGTGGACACTTGGGGAGTCTGGGTGCTTTGGGGGGTCCTGAAGAGTTGTGAAGTGCCTTCAAGACCACCGTGCTTGATGTTGCCGGTGGATGTCTTAGAACTCACCGCAGGGCAAAGAAGAATTTTGTCTCTCAAGAGACACTGGATACCATTGACCAGAGTCGCAGGGCCAGGCTGAATGGCAGAGCTGAGCTGTTTAGGGAGCTGAGGCGTAAAACTGTACGTGCACTGAGGGTGGACAAGGAGGCTTATGTGCGAGGAATCTGTGAGGGGGTAGAGCATCACCTGTGGACAGGTGATTCTCGTCCCGCTTTCAGGGGAATTCGCGCATTGCGTTCATCCAAGCCCATCCCTCGGAGCACTGCAGTTAGAGCAGAGAGTGGTAGGCTCTTGACAGAGGAGTCTGAAGTGAAGGCCCGCTGGGCCGGTTACTTTGAGCGGTTGTACCAGGCTGATCCCCCAGCTGTCGAGTTGGACGTCAAGGGTGTTACATTCCCTGTTGCTAACCCTCGAATCAACTGTGGTCCACCTTCGCTTGTGGAAACACAGGCTGCGGTGGACTGGTTGAAATGGGGCAAAGCTCCAGGGATCTGTGGCATCCATGCTGAACTTCTCAAGACTGGTGGAAATGCTGCACTCGTGCCGTTGCATGCAGTTTTGTGCTCTGCCTGGAACACAGGCATCATTCCAACTGATTGGAAGAGGGGCCTTGTTGTTCCTCTCTGGAAAGGGAAGGGTGATCGCCAAGACTGCAACAACTACCGAGGGGTGACGCTGCTCTCAGTGCCGGGCAAGGTCTTTGCTCGGATAATTCTTGATTGGGTTCACCACCACCTGCTTGAGCACCAGCGTCCAGAGCAGTCAGGCTTTACACCAGAGGTCAACGATTGACCGTATCTTTGCTCTTCGTGTCCTCACCGAACGCAGACGAGAGTTTCGGCAGGGGCTGCTTGCAGCCTACGTTGATCTCTGTAAAGCGTTCGATTCAGTGAATCGGGATGTCCTCTGGAGGATTCTTGGTCTTCGTGGGGTGCCACCAAAACTGATCGATCTGATGTCTGAACTCTACTCTGGTACTGAGAGTGCTGTGAAGTGTGGTGGTACCATCTCTGACTTATTTCCAGTTGTTACTGGAGTTTGTCAGGGGTGTGTACTGGCCCCCACACTTTTCAGCACTTGTATGGACTGGATTTTAGGGAGGATGTCGGAGAGATCAAGCTGCGGTGCATCGTTTGGGAATGTCAAGATCTCGGACCTTGATTTCGAAGATGATGCAGTCATCTTTGCGGAGACTTTAGATATCCTCTTGGGGGCCCTCAAGGTGCTGAATGAGGAGTCGGAGCCACTGGGATTACGGGTTTCTTGGGTCAAAACTAAGATCCAGGCTTTCGGTGACATCTTGGATGCTGCTGTCCTGTCTGTGTCTGTTTGTGGTGAGGATGTTGAGGTCGTAGAGAGATTCACTTACCTTGGCAGTGATATTCATGTCTCTGCTGGCTGTGAGTCAGAGGTCAATAGACGTCTGGGTCGGGCCTGGGGAGTCATGGATTCACTGGATCATGGGGTGTGGTGCTGCCAGTACCTGTGCGGGAGGACAAAAGTCCGAGTCTTCAGGTCCTTGGTACTTCCAGTCTTGCTCTATGGATGCGAGACTTGGACTCTGACCAAGGATCTGAGACGGAGACTTAATTCCTTTGGTCCCAGGTCTCTTCGGAGAATCCTTGGCTATCGCTGGTCGGATTTTGTGTCCAACGAGCGGTTGCTGAGAGAGACTCGGATGAGATTTGTTACCTGCATAGTCCGTGAGCGTCAGTTGCGGCTGTATGGACATGTGGCTCGTTTTCCTGACGCTGATCCTGCTCACCAGATTCTCTCAGCGAGGGAGTCTCATGAGTGGAGGAGGCCAGTGGGCCGACCACGTGCCTCGTGGTTGCAGCAAGTTGACCATCATCTCAAGCAGATGGGGATGGGCCTGGCATCTGCCTGGGGGATGGCCAGACGGAGGCCCCTGGAGTACCGGCGGAAAGTGGACGCAGCGACGCGCTGTTCTGGCACATGCTCCCATACCTGACCTGACCTGATGTATGTAAATAATGCATTTCTATTGTTTAATACCCAGGACCATAATATCCTCCTCACCTCCTTGCTCAACCACCTGGGTCTCTTTCTGCCTCGAAATTTACATCTCAAAGGAATATATTAACTCTGTGCACTGCACATTTACTCTTTCAAGGTTGAACATTTTTCTAATGCTGACTGCACCTCCATTAACTTGTCCCAACCTATAGCACCGAAATCACATTACTTACTGCCTCAAAGCTTGCCTCCCTGAAATCTAATAGCCTGACTCTATCCCAAACATGTGCACACACTATGTTATCATCACTTGGCTCGAAATGCTCTCCCTTTTTAATGAGGGGCCACACAAGATTTCCACACACTCACCTCCCCACATAAGTAATGATCAAAGGATGCTATAAATTGGATGAATCAAACCATTGGAACAAATCTTCACATTCTTGCCTCTATCTAACCTCACACCCCTCGTTGATATGTAATGCTATTGCATGGTGTTGGCTATGGAATGAAAATGAACAACAATATTTACAATTATGTTTCATCAATACTATGTGAAATAACGAGCCACAAATTGTAATTGGACCCCAAGAAAGACGAACACAGAACACGTACTTTTGTGTAAAATCATGTATTGTGTAAAATAAATAAGTCCCTTCAATTGCTTCGGACCTATACAAGAAGATAAAGTGCTGGCAGTGTTTGAAGAGAGCTGTATAAAAAAATAAAAAATGAATTTTGAGCAGGGACGAATGATAATAGGATAAGGAATGAATGATACATTTCTGGTGGTGCTGATTATGGCGGTGCTAATGACCATGCACTTGGTACCCTCATTTCAGATCAGACAAGCACTCATGCTTTCGACACTTTCGGTCGTCACCATCTCCTCACCCTGTTACTGGGCTACACCATGTCCCATTGCCCAACCCCTCTCCCAGTAATCCTCATACTTGTCCACATAATACTGGCTGAGCTGTGGTCCATCAAACACACACACACACACACACACACACACACACACACACACACACACACACACACACACACACACACGACTCCAACTGTGGAATCCTGTCTGGTGATCCATCTTATAAAGCTGTGGGCTGCATCACCTCCTGTGGGTCTGCCAGTGTCTCTCTACATAACCGTAATGTCCTCGTGTCAACCCTGAAGAGATATGCTAAATTGTAATGGTGTCTTTTGAAATGAAAACGAGAGAAGAACCTTCAGAGTGTAGGCTTTATTCCATTTGATTGAAGCCGCTTCTACGGGCACACCAGGGAATACAGGCGCAGCAAGGAGTACATAAGCAGTAAGGTATACACGCGCAACTAATCACCGCAAAATAAATCAGTATAAGCCCGGAGTCCGATATACTCTCAATTCTCACCATTCAACGAGCACCAAGTGAACCGCCGCCGTAAACGACAATGCCCCTGGGACAATCACCCCCGACCGAGCCGAACCTCAGCTTTATCTATTCCGTGCTCGAGCCGTGCAACATGTGATCACACGTCACGACCTTCAATTCACCACATTTTTAATATATAAGGGGATCTCACTCAGAAGCTTGTTATGTGTAAGTGCTTGTGCAAAAAAAAGGTATGAGAACCACGAGTCTGAAGGTTCACGGAACAGCTTGTACACAGAAGATGTGCAGGACAAAAACCAGAGAAGACAATCAACAAACTTTTATGTGAATTCCAAAGATACTTGGTATACAATGGCCAAATACACACAGTATGTAGACCTGGAATTTCAGTATCATGAGCTAAGTAAGATTGGAATGGAAGAGGCCAACATTGTAAAGTACTTCAAAAATTTCATTATAAAATTGTATTGCAATTTGTCCTATCGCTTTTCTTGCAAGTACTCTGAAATCCGAACATTTCTTGACAATTGATGGATGTTTTGCAGGTTCGAATGTTGGCCGATCCAACAGGAGCCTTCACACAGGTATATTCGGAGTAAACTAAAACATGCATTTTTGTGTCTCTGTCTGACTGATACATTCGGATGTAACTTATCCAATCTCAATCAAACTTGCCCCGGGGCCACCCCCCGGTGGGGGATTGTGGGAGCCACCTTGGGGGGGGGGGGTGAGGGGTCACACGGCAGAGGTTGTCGTGACTTAATTTGCCCCCCTCCCCAAAGGCTTTTTAGACCTTGGACAAACTCCGTGTTGAGGTATGTAAAAAGCCTATCGTGGCGTTTTGTGGGGCACACCTAGAGGAAGAAAAATTATAACCACAAACTATTCAATCAATTCTGTCCAATGTATGATTACCTTCTTACACAGTCCCTGCTGTTGTTCAAAACTAATCTGAAATAAATTTTAAGGAAACCCGACGTCCTTGAGGCATTCTACGCTTATCATTCTACCCCACAGACATGGACCCGAGCCACCTCCCCTTGCTAGGCCTCGAGGTAGGCCGCAATGATATTTAGGTAATAAAGGTGCTTCAATGAGTCTTCATGCATGAATGATTTATAAATCCCATTGTCTGTGATTTTTCTGGCCATCAAATTATATGTGGACTGTATATAGATTGTTTATAACTTGTATCTTGGGGCCTCATATGTGATTTATCCTGGCCATGGCTTCAAGCGTGCGATATTACCACAACACCATTCCAGCCCAATTGTGAGGTTTATTTGATGCATAACCACATTCTTAAGTCGTTAGCATTGTTTAATACTCGCCTGAGGGAAATTTGGTGAAAATTGGACACATACACATATATTTACATGTGGGCGGCGTATAGGCGAAGAGTCACTGGTCCACACACCTACCGGCAGAAAAAAATTACCAAAAATTAATCAATTCCATCGAATATATATATATATATATATATAATTTGGTCTGCGTGCATGCGGGCGACTTGTATGTATCCCTAAACCACTGGACAGAATGAGTTTAAATTTGGTGGTTGAACTTTGGGTGTGCCCAGGAAGATTTTAAGCATTTAAAAAATAAAATTAATTACTGTAGTTGTATGGTAGGGAAGATGCAAATTCTCCATGTAAATATCGACCACATAGCACCATCCCGTGGTGTTGGGAGAAGATATTACAAGTCAGTTGTGATGACTTGCAATTTAGTACTGCACGTGTGGCATAGTGCAAATGCTTTACTGACCCCCACCAGAGGGAGGGATGTTTCTCGTCATCCTTAATTACAGTACATTACAAGACTGCTGACATAATTGCTTGCATTGCTACAATTAACTTCTCTCTGAGGGTCATATCCAGTTTGAAAAACAAAAAATTACTTGTCCTGCAATTTTGTATAAACGATGTAATCAAATGTACATTGTTGTGTCTTACAAAATAATTTTGGCATGATGTCATATTTAGTTTCATTGAAAAGGGAAAACAAAAACATGATGTGAATTTAATGAATTATGACAACTTTCTTCAGGATATTGGGCTCCTAATGGATCATCCAGATGTGATTGCCAGGTTGGGCAACAGAAGATCAAAAAGGTAAACACTCCCTTCATGGATAGTCACTTCTTACGATTCCAGTTGGCTATTTTTTTTTTGACTTTCCTTTGACCTCAAATCTACTGAACTCCCTCCAAAACAAACAACCTACCTAATGTTCTTCACTTTCTTCTGGTCGAATTCAGGTACTCCATGCTGGTTGAGAATGGGTTGGTGATGAAAATCTTTGTGGAACCTGATGGTGGCGGTCTCACCTGCAGTCTGGCTCAGAACATATTATCTGTTATATGATTTCCTGTCAATATTATCGAGAAAGACAACATGTTGCCAATATTTGTAAATAATGCATTCAACTTCCATCCCCACATTTAATTATAACTTATAAAGCATGACAGAAGATTTGTAAAGCCCGTTGCCATTCTCTGAGCTCAAAATTGAGAAATCATCCTCTTAAATCATAAAAATAAAATTAGAGCGGTACTCAGTCGAGCGTATACCTCTATCAGGCTGAACAGTTTACGTTTTGAATCCCACTGACAGGCTGGATCTGCATCTGGACCTTTTAACCAAAATCTAATCAGGTTGTCCTTGTCACCTAACCAACTTATAAACCAAGTTTTGACATAACCAGTGCACAACGTTTTGAGATATCATGCTATATATCGTTTTTAGCCCTATCTCCAAGGTGAAGAATCACTTAAAAAAAATTATAAAATTCTCATGTCCGGATTCGGATCTTCACTAAAATTGAATCATGCCTTCCTCATGGCACACACAACCTGCCCACCAAATTTCATCCGAATCCGTCCACAACTTTTTGAGATATCCTCAAACACACAAACAGACAAACAATCAAACAGAGAGACAGACACATAGATAGATAGGGGTGAAAACAACCTCCTTCCACCTTTGGTGGCAGAAGTAATTATAGTATCCAGATCGTCACTAAAATATAACTCATTCGTCCTTGTCAAACAACCAACATGTCCACCAAGTTTCGTCCAAATCCGTCCATAACCTTTTGAGATATCCTGCTCACAGGCAAGCGGGTGAACACATAACGTCTGTCCACCTTTGGTGGCGGAAGTAAAAACCAGAAACACATGCTACCTCATGCTCTTTACAATCAAGTTCAGATAGCCCATAATAATCTATAATGAACAAGAATAAGGCTTTTAGTACAATGCAGATTTTTTTTTTTTATATACACAGTCTCGGCTCCAGGAAGAGCTGGTACACTGAACGGATCAGGATACAACAGGATGCAAAGGGAACAGTAGAGATGCGCAAAAAAGGAACAGTAGGGGGGGGGGGTACATCAACAGCAGATTATAAGGCCAAGATAAAGGCAGAATTGGACAAACAAAGGGTGTGGGGAGGACTCAGGGGCAGGAGAGGATGCATGGGGTGAACAAGATGGTTACAGAAGGAAACTCGAAGGAGGGGAAAATTGAAATTTGCATGGAGGAGGAATTGGGTTGAGGTGTGTGGTTAACGAGGGTAGAAAAAATAAATCATACTTTTGGATTGGGGACGATCTGCTCAACTGCGTCTGTGGACGTCCTCCTGCAGTTGGTTACTTTCCCGAGGAGGTTGGTGGCAGGATTTGCACTCCAGCAACCACAAAAACACTTCACTCTGCAAAACACACTGTAGTGTGTCGGGGTGGTGCTGAGGTGTCGTCCAGCAGACGGCGTCTCCTCAAGTTAACCTTCAGGTGGGTGCCTGGAATGTCCTATCCCGAAGAGATGGGGGATGGGCCAGGCATCTGCCTGGGGGATGGCCAGATGGAGGCCCCTGGAGTAGCAGCAGAAAGTGGATGCAGGAACATGCTGTGGTGCTTGCTCTCCATGTACACATGTGTATGTACAATCTGTGATAGTTGTGAACAGCTATCTTAAAGACTTGGAGGGAAGAATGAGATTGAAGAGAATGTGAAAGTCAATTCCACAGGTGGAAAGAAAAAGGGGTACGAAGAAGTGGAGGTGAACAGTGATTCTGGATTTGAGTAGTTTCACCAGAAGGGTTTTGATGGACCATGTGTGCCCTGCAGAAAACTTGGGAGGGGGGCATCAACAAAGAATGGAAAGAGCAGAGGGTGCAAGACCAGAAAGGAAACGGTAGAAGACAGAGACCACCAACCTGTCTGTGATGGTGAAGTGATCGGCCCGTGGACTCAGCTTCATTGTGGGAGATTCAATAATTTTGAAGCCCTTGGTTTCCATGGTGTCAGGCTGAGCAAGATGTGAGGCAGGGGAGCCAGCTCAGAAAGGAGAGCAGTACTCCATCAAGCTGTGGATAGAAGTTCAGTTGTACCAAGGATGGACTCTGTCCAGTCAGTGGCTGGCTTTGGAGGCCAACTTTGAAATGTGCTTTGCCCAACTCTAAAAAGGACCAAAATGATTGTTTGATCTCATTAAAAGTTGCACCTCACCCGCACGATTTTATTCACCCATCGACTCGTCACAACATAATTGATTCACGGCTTGTACAGTTTGCATTTGCTCGTGGATGTTAAAGATCCTGCAGTAGTTTTTGTTCAAAAATAAATAACTCAGGTGCATACTCAGAGAAAATTTGTGTTTTTCCACCTCCATAGGAAATCCTTGCCAGCCACCTACAATATATTTCACCTGGAAGTATGCTTACCCAACCTGTGTGTGGAAATATGGTGCAATCAGATCAGATAGCACACAATTACAATTGTCTTACTTTTAACACTATGAATAAAGAAATCCACCGAAATATAAAATCAACTTTTAAAACGTGGGACTTTTGCCACTTGTGAGGAGAGATCAAAGACCTTTCTTTTATCACTCTTGAGACCATCAGTTTTTATTTCCTCCACTTGTCCCTCCACCCTCCTTCCTCTGTTTCATGTTTTAAAAGTTTTTTTTTTTTTTTAAATCTTTTCCCTTCTCACCTGAAACCCCACGAAACCACGTGACTTCCTATACTGACTTCTTCCTTCTCTTGCCTCTTACCTGCCAATCCCACTCTGATCGTGAAGGTATTCATCACACACCTTCACGACCTTTTCTTCACACGTTTCATTTACTCTTCCCCTTTTCCCTAATCTTCAAAAATAAAAATAAAAACGCTCCCTCACAATGCTTCAACTTCCCCTCTCAACCCGGTGGTTATTCTTCAAAATCTTGTGTTCAATTTGACCTTTCTTTCATTCCATGTCTAACAAGTGAAATCCTTCAATACAGCACGTGTGGTGAAGCAAATGAGTACACTAATGTTAAAATATGCAATTTATGCTTTTTCAGTTGAAAAACAATTAAAAAGCGTACTTAATATTTGAAATGTAAA
>BROF01003083.1:133045-156248 GCA_024346535.1 Eptatretus burgeri | reverse complement strand
CTGTCTCTCTCTCTGTCTCTGTCTCTGTCTCTGTCTCTGTCTCTCTCTGTCTCTCTCTGTCTCTCTCTGTCTCTCTCTGTCTCTCTCTGTCTCTCTCTGTCTCTCTCTGTCTCTCTCTGTCTCTCTCTGTCTCTTCACACCGTCGTTTGTCCAAAAGGTCCAAGGCTCATCAGGATCAAGGGCTCCGCAGGGATCAACAGGCCGGCAGGAACAACAACCACCTCTTCGCAGAGCCATCCCTTTTTATATCGCGGGGCTCCGCCCCGTTCTTTGCTCCACCCCCCTTCGAGGCGCTTCGAGAAAGCTCTCGAAGAGGGGCGTTCCTCCTTCCTGGCCACGTCACACCGCGCATCCACCAATCGGGCGCCAGCTGCCCTCCCCTCGCTTCTCCTCCCTCACACCAAGCGCGGAGAAGAATGGCGCGAAAAGCCCACCAAGCATCCTCGTTGGTTTTTGTTTGAAATAAAAGATAGAAAAAAGAAAAACGACTGACTCAAAGCATCGCAGCCCGAATAAATCACATTAATTCCCTCTAAACAACGGGTTTGGGGCTAACTACACATGTACTTAAGAGATACCTCACCTACGGGACCTGAGTGGTGGTTTGCGAATTTCCACAGCCGTAACAATAGCATAAGAAGAACTTAGCTTTCAGTATTCGGCGATCGGCGCGAAATGCGATGGTGGGCGGAAGTGACGTCTTTCATTCGTTCGTACATGAGGGGAGCATTTCTTTGTTTTTTTCCGTCAAGCAATAAATTCAATGGTTTTCACATTTATAACACATTAGTTTCACAAATTTCCATTGAAATACTCGGGTATTTCCGTCAATTGTCGCCATTTCCATCTAGGTTACGCACTGCATCTACCGGACGGCCGTCATTGGCTGTCTTGAGGCACGTGGGGGGGGGGGGGGATACTGGAGACGTGGGAGACGTGGTAGACGCTGGCGGGGACATTTCAAACTCGGTGCAATTGTATATAGCGCACGCGCTGTAAAAATTCCATCTGTTACAACACACTTCCTTTCTCCACTGTCAATTCTTGTGCACTCCATCCATCTTCCAATTTATATACATGAATCTGACCTACAATTTTTTTTAATCCCATTTTGCAATACAGTGCTTGTTCATCTTCCACATTATTCATCGTTCTTTTTTCCAAATTCAGTGCAAATTCATCCCACCTCAAAAGGCTCCTCTCCTCCCTCTTCCTTAACAGTGTGGACCTCAAACATGCAGGGTCTTCACTCTAACCTGACTGATCTCTCCATACCGTTTGTCACTGACAAACCAGACATAATTTGCTTAACAGAAACTTTCCTCCTTCATTAAGTCTCCGATTCCCTAGCATCTCTCCCTGGTTACTCCCTCCTGCCTTGTTATACGTTTCTGCGTATTCGCTCTAACACGAGCCTCAAAATGTTTTTTTTTATTAATAAATAAAAGTTTTGTACCATCGCTGTGATAGAAAAACGTCACTGTACAAATGCAAGAGAAACTTAAAATAATCCTTTTTTCTGAAAAAGAGGAGCAAATTAGATCCACCCTTCTCCTTTTCCAACGGACTCTTCCACCAAGGGTGCTCATATCAATATACCGTACAATTGTGCATATTTTATCGTTGCCTCAATCAAACCCCTCCTTTTTACCAAAATAACATTTTTAAAAATGCAAAATGTAATTTCTATCGTTTCCACTTTTAATTATTCATATAACTTCAAAAAGCAAAATGCATATACATTCTATGAAAAAAAAGAAAAAGAGCAAGGATACAAAAAGCAAACATTCAATGTGTCACCGAAGATAATGAAATAACAAATTCAAGCAATTTCAAGGTAACTGTTCCACAAGTTAGCATTAATCATTTTAACATGCAAGGTAACAATATTGGCCCAAGTGTAAATTGTTGTGTGTTCAATCATTTGACGTCTGATGTGAACACATCCCCACATGTGATAAGTGATTTTACAAATAAAGCAATGCTACACTGTCGAGACCAGCCAGTGTCGGTCTTCTTGGTGGACAATTTGAAGGACAGGTTTCATCAGCTGAAGGTTGACCAAATTATGCAAACCGCCATGGAAGCAAAGAAAAGTTGATTTTTAGGCCATCAGCACGTCGTTTGGAAAGAGAGAGCCTCTCCTGCAACACCAAGAGACTCTTGCTCCGACAAATATACAGGAAAATCAGGTTTCCTTTGCTTCTCACGATGGTTAAAATACCTTTGTCAACCTTTAGTTGACAAACCCATCATATTTACCTCTGGCTCAGAATTCATCAAATTACGGTATCACATGCCTCGAGTAATTGTTTAATTAGGTTTGGGATATGTGTGTTCATGACAACTGCTGGAATTTCTATTAACCTGAACTATTAAGAGTTAATGCTAATGGTTGATGGTTGTACCATGTCTGTACACCCAATGCATGCCTGTCATCAATGAGTCACCCATGTATAAGCCTCACAGCCATGGACCTCTTGACCGACTGTCAAATGCAGTAACAGTCAAATACAGGTCAAACACCATAAATGTGCATTTAATATTAAGCTGCTGTGCACCAATAGACCCTCATATATGACATGCACACATCAGAACTGTGCAGTTAAACATCCAATTGCATTTAATCAGATCACCTTTGCTGTGACAGATTCAAAGAATGATATCCCAGGGTTGTGAAACTAAGCAGCAAATCAAGAGCACAGCCAGGCAATCTGATAACGTGACCTGCCTGCTCTCTGTCTATGTGCATGTGATGAATGCAGAATATAAGTTTCATGAAAACGTATCAAATTACCAGGGGAAAATAATAACAGACGTTATATGTATCCAATCCCTTCAACTTGTTTTCAATGTTTTCTGCCATTTTAATCGTTATTACCGACGATAGAAAACGAATGATGATAAAGCTAAAAAAAATTTATAGCGTCAATTACCAAATACAACATATTCCCATCAAGTTAAATATTTGAGGAATTAGGTTCGGCATTTGAAAAAAACAAAACATAAATGCTATTCTTAATTTCTTTCACTATTTTCATTATTTTTTGCAATTATTTGATTAAGTCACTTTAACTCTTCAACTGCATTACGTTGTATGTCAGCTATATAGGGCTCACTTGCTTACAAACCTGGCATGCCTGGTGGCATAAGGAGGCCTCTATTTTTTATACCATGTCGAGGCTCGTATGAGAGCTAACACAGAGAACGTACAACAAGGGGAGCAGGAGGCAAGAGGAGCAGAAGAGGGAAGCACAAAACAGTGGGGAACACAAACATGAGGAGAACTGTGGAAGGGAGAGGGATGAGGCAGGGTATACAGGGTAAATAAGATGGACACCACAGGGACTTTCAGGTCCTTACATGACAAGGACTTTCAGGAAGGAAAGCAGGGAATTTGAAGGTGGTGGGTTTGGGTTGGATTAATGGGGGTAAAAAAAGATCGTGGAATCGGATGGGGGAAGATGAGAGATGGTGGTGAACAGCTGTTTTGAGGACCGAGAGGGAAGAATGGGATCGAAGAGTGTAGGAGTGTGTTCCAAAGGTGTGAAAAAGAGAGGAATGAAAGAGTGAAGGTGAGCAGTGATTCATGATTTTAGTAGTTTTAACAGAAGGGGGTTTGCTGGCAGACCTTGAGCACCCTGCAGATAGATGGTGGGGGGGGGGGATGACATATCGCTGAAAGAGCAGGGGGAATGAGACCGGAGAGAAGATGGTTGAAGACAAAAAGACCACTGACCTGCATGCAGTGAGAGAGTGAGAGACCCAAAGACTCAGCCTCACTGCAGGAGGTACCAATGATCCTAAATGCCTTGGTTTCCACAGTGTGAATCTGAGAAAGGTAAGGCAGGAGCACCAGCCCAGAGGGGAGAGCAGTACTCCATGAGGCTGTGGACAAAAGCTTTGAATGTGGTCAGGGGCTCAGGTGGGTTGAGGAAGGACTTTGCACGAGGAGGATTCCGAGTTGGCGACTGGCTTTGGAGGCCAGCTTGGAAATGTGGCTTTCCGAGGAAAAATCATGGCAGATAGTAAGAACCAGAAGCTTGAATGAAAGGACTTCTTCAAGAGGATTGTTGAAAAAGTATATGGGGGGGGGGGTTCCAGATGGTCATTTCAGAGAGATTTGTCAGGATTGAAAGGCATGTTCACGTGTTGGACCAGCTTGTAATTTTATCCATATCTGCAGTGTTAAGAGGCTGCCACTTGCCGATATGAGGGATGGCAGTTGGTACGGCAAAAGGTGGAGTCATCAGCAAAGAGAGAGAGAGGATTTTCCAGAGAGTTGGAGAAATCATTGATGAAAACCAGAAAAAGAACAGCCCCAGAACACTGCCTTGAGGAACTCCAGCCTGGACAGGAAGAGGGGATGAGAGAACTCCATTTAGGGCCACACGTTGGCTGCGACAGGAGAGGAAGTCTACGAGCCATGTGGGGAGATGGCCTTGGATACCATAGGAAGAGAGTTTGGTGAGCAGGGCAGGGTGCCAGACCATATCGAAAGCACACAATATTTCTGGGGAGATGGCTCTGATTTCATGTCTGGCATTGAGGATCTCCATCCATTGTTGGGAGAACAGAAGCAGCATATCCAAAGGTAGAGTGCCCTGGTCTGAATCCAAATTGATAGGAAATCAAGCTATTTGAGAAGAGGAAGGATTTAATGTTTGAAGTGATGATATATTCCATAACCTTGGTGAATTGGAGAAGGCTTATTGGTCTGGAGTTGCAAGCATCTGTTTTCGCACCTTCTTTATGCAGAGTTGTAATGTTTGCTGATTTCCAAGGAGACAGCAGACGACCTTGAGCAAACGAGAGGGTGAATAGAACAGAGAAAGGGTGAGCAAGAGCAGCAGAGCAGGTTTTTTGAACATGAGGGCCAATGCCGTCTAACCGGTTGCAGAATCTGAGTCGAGGTTTGACAGCAAGCTCTCCACTTTGTCAAAGAAAGAAGGACACAGCGTCCAGGAACAGCTAGGTGCAACTGGGTAAGGTGGGTACAGAAAGCGATGGGTTTGGGACACAATATTTAGAAGCAAACACAGAGTTTAGGCATTCAGCCTTTTTGCGTGCAGTGTCAGCTGTGCAGCCATTTGAGGTAAGGGAGAGGGTGGAGGGGGAACATTCACCAGAAATGGACTTAACTACATGCCACCCGGATTTGGAGGATGGAGACAGGTTCGAGAATTCAGACTTGAGATGAGAAAGATGATGTTTCCTGGCTCTCCTCAGGTTAGATGCACATTTGTTCTGAGCTTTGTGGAAGGAACTGAGATTGCCTTCAGTAGGATTTGCCTTCCATGAGGCAAAGGCAAGTGGTTTCAGCACAACAGCCTCACCACAATCTTCAGTGTACCATGGGTGGCAGGAAGGATAGGGCAACTGAAGATGAGATAGGATAAATCTGTGCATGAGAGAGCAAATTTCTTGGAAAGAATTCCCAAGTCGAGTGGATGTCGGAGAAAGTAGAGATGGGAGACCAGTCTAGAAGTTTGACAGCTGCTTGAAGTCCCTGACAGTCGGCCTGAGTGAAATGCCAGACTCGATGGCACTAAGGTGGTTCTCCGATAACAGCCATAGAGATGTCTACTTTGACAAGCACGTAGTCAGATGAACCGAACGGAGCAGACGAAGAACAGCAGATATTTTCCAGGAAATTGGTCAAAATAAGATCCAGAAGAGATGGAGTGACATTGGTTGAGATCTGGGTTGGGAAGTTGTCAGATTGAGTCAGTTCCAATGAGTCACAGAAGTCTTTTGCTGAAGTGAAATGGCACGTGAGAGAGGTACCCAGACCCAGAAAACTGGCATGATGACAATCAAACTCACCACATATGAGGAAAAGTGAGTTGGGATGAGAGGATAGAAGTTGGTCCATGTTTTCGGATAGTGAGGTGTAAATGGAGTCATTACTGTTAGGTGGTCGGTACAGTACACATATAAACATGAGGTGGGAGTGGAGGGGAAGCCATAGCCAGAGGTATTCCTGGGGGTGTGGGGGAGTGAGGGCAGTGCATGGAGAGTGAAGAATGGAGTCTTTGATGAAGAAAGCAACTCCTCCACCAGGACAAGGCTCAGGTCTGTCATACCGGAGGAGGGAGTAACCAGGGAGAGATACTTGGGAATCAGAGAAGTGTTGAGGGAGGAAAGTTTCTGTTAGGCAGATTATGTCTGGTTTGTCAGTGGCAACCTGTATGGAAAGATCTGTAAGGTTCAAGCGAAGGTCCCAGATGTTCGAGGTCCACACCATTCAGGAAGAGGGAGGGGAGGAGGCTTTGGGTGCAGGGGAGGGGAGGGTAGGATGAGGGAGGAGGGGGGAGGGTAGGATGAGGGAGGAGGGAGGAGGGGGGGAGGTAAGGAGAGTCGTTGAAAGAGCGTGGGGGATTTCAGAAGAGCTAGGGGAGAGGGCCAGATGAGGAGGAGAAAAGGTTCGGTGGTGCTGGGTTGAGGTACAGTGGAGAGTAACAAGAGAGGGGGCAGAGGATAGTTGAAGATTGAAGGAGGTGGAGTGATGAGAGGAAGAGAGATGGCAGGGGAAGGAGGCAGCTTTGTGGATGTGAAGGGGAAAACTTTGAGAAGGGGGTAGTGAGAGGGGAGAGTTGAGGGAGAAGGGTGAGGGGGGGAGGGGGTTGAGAAAGGTGAGAGGGAAGAGTGTGAAGGTTGCTTTGAGAGGGAGGGGAGACAATAAGAGCAGGCATGGCCAAGGTGCAGGAGGGAGGAAGGAAGAGACTTGGTAGTGGTATGGTGAAGAACGGAGCGGGCAGGGGTGGTACAAGATTCGAGTTTTTTTTTTTTTTGATTGATTTTAAGATTAGATGAAATTAGGTAAAGGAAAGGTTGAAGAACAAAATCATGAAGGTATATTAATGGTGAATGTGGGTCAGCTAAAATAGAAGGAAGATGGTTGGTCGGAAGAAGGAGGAAGTCACGTGGTTACGCGGGGAATAAGGTAAGGAGGGAAAAGGGTTTTTTTGTCTTTTAAGACAAGAAACAGAGTATAGTTTGGAGGGATAGAATCAGTGTGGTGGAAAAAGTTTAGAAAATAAGAACTGATGATAATAGGGAGAAAATACAAATAAACATGATTGTGCACACAGACAGTAAGATGAATATGCCTCAGGGAAACCCAATAGAGATCGACGAAAACTCACTAAACAGCACTTTTGAAACAAACTTGAACTAGGAACACACAGTAAACTTTGATGTAGCAAAATATAGTCAAAACGCAACAAACGACGACTGGAAACTTATCTTTGAGAAAGTCGGCAGAGACCCCTGAGAGAACCAACCGTCATCTCAAAAACTGGAACTGGAAGTCAACTGGAGGAACCCATGACACTTGCATCCATCCTGTGCCCACTCATCGATCACTGCCCAAGTGGTTTTGCGCTCCCTCAGCTCCTTTTCCACGAAGATTCGCCACCGGGTCTCTGTAGATCGGCCAACCCTCGCTTGACCTTCAGGCTTCCAATGCATCGCTCTTTTTGTGATGTACTTTTTCCATACGTATTACATGCCCAAAGTCCACCTCTTAATTTTAATTTCCTCCATCGTTTTTCTTTCCAGTCCTGATAGCTCGCTTATGGCACAAATAATTACAGTGGGGAGAACAAGTATTTGATACACTGCCGATTTTGCAGGTTTTCCCACTTACAAAGCACGTAGAGGTCTGTAATTTTTAATCATAGGTACACTTCAACTGTGAAAGACGGAATCTAAAACAAAAATCCTGAAAGTCACATTGTATGATTTTAAAATAATTGATTTGCATTTTATTGCATGAAATAAGTATTTGATACATCAGAAAAACAGAACTTAATATTTGGTACAGAAACCTTTGTTTGCAATTACAGAGATCAGATGTTTCCTATAGTTCTTAACCAGGTTTGCACAGACTGCAGCAGGAATTTTGGCCCACTCCTCCATACAGATCTTCTCCAGATCCATCAGGTTTCAGGGTTGTCGCTGGGCAACACAGACTTTCAGCTCCCTCCAAAGATTTTCTATTGGGTTCAGGTCTGGAGACTGGCTCGGCCACTCCAGGACCTTGAGATGCTTCTAACGGAGCCACTCCTTAGTTGCCCTGGCTGTGTGTTTTGGGTCGTTGTCATGCTGGAAGACCCAGCCACGCCCCATCTTCAATGCTCTTGTTGAGGGAAGGAGGTTGTTGGCCAAGATCTCGCGATACATGGCCCCATCCATCCTCCCCTCAATACGTTGCAGTCATCCTGTCCCCTTTGCAGAAAAGCATCCCCAAAGAATGATGTTTCCACCTCCATGCTTCGCAGTTGGGATGGTGTTCTTGGGGTTGTACTCATCCTTCTTCTTCCTCCTCCAAACATGGCGAGTGGAGTTTAAACCAAAAAGCTCTATTTTGGTCTCATCAGACCACATGACCTTCTCCCATTCCTCCTCTGGATCATCCAGATGGTCATTAGCAAACTTCAGACGGGCCTGGACATGCGCTGGCTTGAGCAGAGAGACCTTGCGTGCGCTGCAGGATTTTAATCCATGACGGCGTAGTGTGTAACTTATGGTTTTCTTTGATACTGTGGTCCCAGCTCTCTTCAGGTCATTGACCAGGTCCTGCCGTGTTGTTCTGGGCTGATCCCTCACCTTTCTCATGATCATTGAGGCTCCACGAGGTGAGATCTTGTATAGAGCCCCAGACCGAAGGAGATTGACTGTTATCTTGAACTTCTTCCATTTTCTAATAATTGCGCCAACAGTTGTTGCCTTCTCACCAAGCTGCTTGCCTATTGTCCTGTAGCCCATCCCAGCCTTGTGCAAGTCTACAATTTTGTCCCTGATGTCCTTAGACAGCTCTCTGGTCTTGCCCATTGTGGAGAGGTTGAAGTCTGATTGATTGAGTGTGGACAGCTGTCTTTTATACAGATAACGAGTTCAAACAGGTGCCGTTAATACAGGTAATGAGTGGAGAATGGGAGGGCTTCTTAAAGACAAAACTAACAGGTCTGTGAGAGCCAGAATTCTTACTGGTTGGTAGGTGATCAAATACTTATTTCATGCAATAAAATGCAAATTAATTATTTAAAAATCATACAATGTGATTTTCAGGATTTTTGTTTTAGATTCCGTCTTTCACAGTTGAAGTGTACCGATGATAAAAATTACAGACCTCTACGTGCTTTGTAAGTGGCAAAACCTGCAAAATCGGTCATGTATCAAATACTTGTTCTCCCCACTGTAGTACATTTATCAATTATGGACAAAAATGTATAACGTTCCTGCTGAAATGCTTCCTGCATCCATGGAAAAATATATTTCAATGAACCTGGACTGTTCAGAACATACATCAAACAAGGACAGGAGGACAAAAGTACTGAAGCCCAAATGCCCTCACCGGCAGCTGGTATCATAGTCGACAGGAACAGTGAAGTAAGTGAACATGGGTATGGACATGGGAGCCAAAACAAATAAACAAACAAGTGCAACCCTAGCAAAAGGGGGTTAATAATATGGTTATTCATTTTTGCAAAAGCAACAATTTTATCAAGATGCATACAATTGAAAAGCTTCATAATGTGGTAACACAAACGAACGACAACTAAGACATGCATACACCACTGATACATCATTAAAAAATTAAATATATGCCATTTCGGTGAAATGACGTCAGCATAAAACTGCACTGGTGCTTTGTGTAGTTATTTTTTATGTGCTCAGCAAAAGGTGTTTTGTGTAGTAACCTGACGCACCATCAGGCTTGAACCCAACACGGACAAAAATGAAACCATTCTTTAGCTGACACAAACAATATTTGGAGACCACTTGCAGAGTTTTACTCGGGCCTCCTCTCAGTGCAATCTTCCACTTTCTTTTAATTCCTTTGTACAGCACCATGTTCAACAACTTATTTTGGTCTCTCCAGCATCAGAATCTCTTCTCACATTTCCCTACTTTCCCAGCATGCCCTTTACATGCTCATCTACATCTGCACCCTACTCTCCTGGTAATGTACTTACTTCCTTATGCCTTTGCAGTTTTAAAGCTCTCCCATTAAGACTAGTTAATGATATACATGGACAAATTTGGCAAAAAAAAAAAAAAACAACAAAGCAAAATATAATTTGATTACCTAAAGTTGGTTCCTTACCTTTAGACAAGTCTGTAACTCTATACTGACAATTCTACACAAATATTAACATTCAGACAAGGCTAAACTGTTTCAGTTACCTTGTTCATAATTTGACAATGTTGTTGGTGAAGCGATAACTGCCATCGATTTCCTCATTTCAAGCCAATTAGAGCAAATATCAACTGGAATGCATATCAAAATGGTTAGAACTTTGTTAATGGAGAAGTATGGAGGCAGATCTGCTCCAATCGACACATACATGATATGGCACTAGGAAATCGAACATCCTGTATCTTTCTGTGGCTGTAGGTCAGGCTCCTTCATCGGCTTCACCTTTACATCCTCTTCCTTCTTCTTGTCTTTCTCCTTGTCCTGTTCCACAGAAACCACAATTAATTACAAACTGTTCAGAGCAGACAACAAAAGTTCCAAAAATATTAATAGTAATAGTTGTGGAGTCCATATAAGAAAGTTCTAAATTTATACAAGAACACACCTGCATAGGCTTGTACTATCCTCTTTCACCATTACCTTTCGCCACACCTACATATGATGTTGAATTAATCCACTCTACCATAAATTGATGGATCCAATGTTGTTGAGATTTGCATGGCTGATGAACCCACTGTTATAGCCACCAAATTGTGTTTTTATAACCACTTCGTTTTTTTCACAATTATTATTAAAGCCATTACTTAGGAGTAGCCTGACCAATATCTTATTTCCATTGATTACCACCGATTAACTTGCACTTAATATTCTAACGGTCCACGTGGTTAGACCCAGTTGTCCGGTTCGAATCCGGTGAGTCGCGTAGTGACCACATCAGTTACCCACCGCAGAGATTCCCGGTAGGGTTCCATGCTCAACATTATGTTACCATGCCGATTGCAATCTCTGTGCTGGGCGAGTGACACGTTGAGGCAAGCACGGGACAGATATTATCATTTGGCCGAGTAACAAATATCCGTGTGAAGTCGAACCCTCAATGGTTGAAGACTGCGGCAAATTTCTATCTCAAATAGATTTCCCTCCTAGCCACCAAATGAAACCATCCCGAACAAGCAGGATGAGCCAAGACCAAGTCAAATTCAACAAATGCATTTGTGTGTGCAACAGAAAAGTGCACAGAACAGTGCCTTAAAGCCTCAGACACATGACAAGAGACTGGGGGTGGGGGTGGGGAGGAGAGGGTGGCACCATAAAGATAGCAGGGTTCACTTGGCCCAAGCTCATTATGATGCTCGATGGCAGGAGAATTGTCCAGCTCCGTGGGCATAAGGAAGGGAAGGAGACACCATTCTGGGGTAGGCATGGCACCGTCAAGCAAGGCGTGGCCGATCGGGAGGTGGCAGGGCGTCGCCTGGCAGCTACACACACTCAGCACACCCTCCTGGTGTTGATCCGTCGTCATTTTGGCATCTTCTGCCTGCTTTTATCATCTCTGTCCTCCACCTCAAGCTACGACGCACTTCACTCTTGGCTGACGGCCTGGCTCAAGACCCACAAGACCCCTGACCAGGCCGAACCAATGGCGTCAGAGGCCAAAATAGTGTGGGCCTTGTTTTCCTGCCAAAACTATGGTCTGTGAGCCGAGCGAACACTTCTAAAGCACATTTAACAGCGAAACCAAAGGTAAGAACATGAAACAATGGTCAAATGGGATCAAATCTAATTTTAGACACACAATGGGGTGGGTTTCATGTTTCTTGCTATACAAATTTGCAACGCAAATTTATAATAACATCACGCTTATTCTAAACACTCAATATGGGAAAAACTACGCCACATTAAACATTTTATTAACCACTAGGAGCAATGTCCACAACAATATTCAAGGGCCCAAATTTTTGCTCATGCAACTTGGCAGCTATCTTCAGTGGAGTAAAAACAAACAAACACAGGATTTGATTTGAAACGAGTGAATTAGCAGGTAAATTGGGCGGTCCTCAGCCACCCTCGGCCTGCGTGGTGACAACCATCAGAATCCACAAAAACAAGATCATCATACAGCAGGTGAGAAAAAGGAAAATATGATAAATCCTTCAGTAGTTAGGAATTGGTAGCCATATACAACGCTGCTCAACTATCATGACACCTCCCTCCTTTGTGAACAGAAAAGCAAATTACTCTCATGACAGAATCTGTAACTCCTTAAACACTCCCCATACATAGTCTATCATAAACGTGCCTGATGAAAAGACAACCGAGCTGAGGCATTGGCATACACAACTTGCAAAAAAGGATGGGGACAACTAAACACACACTTACTGAAACTTGAGGGTAATTCGTTGTTTAGTGGAAGTAATCTTTATAATGATTATTTTAAAGATTTTGTCGTCTGTAATATATGGGGCACTGCATGCTTCTATTTCGTGGTTCAACATGATCGGGAAAGCGAATCTTCCGTCACTCTTCTGGGGGGTCTCGAGAATTAGAATGGCGTCTCAGAGGCTGCACCTGCATTGTCTATTTTTGTTACCAGGACCACTTATCATTGCTTTTATCTCATTAGATGGAATTATTGGTGCTGCCAAAGTAGTTTATTGGCAAGAGTTATACTGGGGGGTTTGCCATTGCCTTCCCAGCATTGTTTTGGCTGTGCTTTATCACCTCAAGTCCTGAAGGTCAAGCAAGGAAGCAGCATGAACTGTTTTTTTGTTTATAAAATCTTTGGTAGGACTCGGCCAGGATTTGAACCACTACCCTCCCAAACTCAGAGTGGAAGTTCTAACCTACAAGTGAACATTATCACAATAAGAATGTGATATCAAACCTTACCTTTCAAAGTCTACACCCACTGTTTCAATCTTTTGTCTTCAGGTGACATGATGGCAAACACGAGTAACCCCATTTTAATGGAAATTACTCAAGCATCAATGTCACCTGGTCAGATACATGCATGCTCTGCAGTAATGTAGATGTAATGCAAAAAATACTGTTCCCAGATATGAGGAGGAGATTGGGACCATACTCTGTGCAGAGCGTTGGTGCTGCCCAAGCAGTCTCCTTGGCTATTGGGCACAATCCTGGACGGGTCGCCACTCCGACACAGTATACCAGCATGCTGGCACTCATTTTACCGACCTCGGAAGGATGACAGGCAGAGTCAACCTCATCTGGTATTAATTCAACAGCTGAGCGGGATTTGAACTCAGGACCCTGGGATCCAAAGCCCACCATCCTAACCATTAAGCCAACACCAGGCATCTGAGATATGGCTGATAACCAAACAAAATCACTTCATATTAAAAAATAAATTAAGGAGCATCAAGAAAGTTTTATAAGACAACAATTTTGTAGTTTCTCAGATTAAAATAAAATCCAAACTGCACGGCACGAGCCAGGGATACCTTGCCCTCAGCAGAAGGCTTGAGGCTGATGTCGAAGGCAGCATAGCTCTTTTTGGTCCACAGTACATGGGGTGCAGGCAGTTCAAAGTCAATGGGCTGTACAAGTCCATAGTTTGCTTTGAGCTCCAGCACAGGCGGATCTGGAGGAACTTTATGGAAGTAACTGAAAAGACAAAACCAGAAACACACATGCTTGTGAACACACACAAACACATATCAGACAATAACATAAAATAACAAACCCATCTGGCATGAAACCTGTCATCAACTCCCACAACAATTTATAATTATTCTGTATACATGGTCGAGGCTCATGAAAGAGCGAGAGCAGAATGCAATGGAACAAAATGAAAAGGGGGAAAACACAAAGGGGAAAAGAGCAGAGAAGAAATGAGAGTGAGAGAGATCAAGAGGAGGGGGAGGACACATGGGGGTGAACAAGCTGCACACAATCTGAATGAAACACAGCAAGAAGAGGAAGGGGAGAGTGGGGATGAAACAGAAAAAGAACAAACCAACCAACAAACGAAAAGAGATAAGGGAGAGGGGGGGGGGAAATCACAACAACCTGGAAAAAGGGAGTGTTTGGGCATGGGGTCATTTTGGGTAGAAGAGATTGTGTGCATGGATGAGGGATGGTCCGATGAAGTGGTGAACAGCTGTCATGATGCTCTGGAGGATGAGATGCCTGTCTGAATAATGAGAGATGACACAGCAGAGATATGCAGGACTTTCCAGGAGTCAGAAATATCATTGATAAAGATGAGGAATAAGACTGGGCCCAAGACACTGCCTTGGAACACTCCTTCACATGGAGGAGATGATGAGAGGATCCCGGTAAGATCTCCACAGTGAATATGAGAGTGGAAGAAGTCAGCGGTCCATGAGAGGTGGCCGTCTTGGATGCCATAAGCAGAGTTTGGAGATCAAGGTGGAATGCCAGACTGTATCAAATGCTCAAAATGTATCGAGAGAGACAGCCCTGATTTCATATCTGAGATTGAGGGCTACCATCCATTGTTGGGAGAGTAGAATCAGCATATCCAGGGCAGAATGGGGGCTGGGAGGGGGTGGATTATTTTGTGCCCAAGATCTGACCATGAGTACCCCCATCATGTACACAAAATTTAGTCAAGATCAGCCAAGTCATTTGAGTCTAGAAGGGAAGCAGGCAAAGACAAACAGACTCCTGCATTTTCAAACGATGATTTAAGCTTTTCAAATTGCAATTATTTTTTTTTGTTCATACCAATTCTACTTCGCTCACAAAATGTTCAGCTTAGCAGCCAAGTGATGTCGAAACCACGAATGTGACGAGCTTACATAAAACCATTCTCCCGTTGGCACTTTTCCAATGTAATCTTGACGTTGGTGCCCAGTTTTTGAAAGAAGATGTGCTCAGATGGTTTCACGTTGTTCCCTGGTCCCTTGGTGTGTCTGTACTCACTGCAAAGCGCATCTGCCTGGGAATGCACTGCACGCACAAAAGAATTAAACATCCAAACTGATATTCAGGGTAAATACCAAACGGTTTATTAGAATGCACGATATTACATCAACAGTGAGCTGCTGGTGTAAACAATACAGTGATATAATTAATCATCCATTTAAATCAATGAAGCAATAGAGTAATAGTTAATTGCACAAATAAACAGATATCCTCGGCAATCCAGCTGAGGATGAAGTGTTAAGGCAATACAACAATGGAAGGAGGATGAAGAAGGCAAAGAGGGAGTCTCACTTTTCTCAGCTTCCTGCAATGAGCGGATAGCTTCACCGCACTTGTCAGCAGCCAAGAGATTTTGTCCATTGAACGAGTATGCCTGTCAAGTACAAAAAGAAGAAGAAAAGCGAATGTATCTGAACTCAATGACAAAACAATGAAAGAGGAGGAAATCTGCCACAATATTTCATCGACAGATTTCAGTCATGAATTTTGAAGCCAACTCAGAGAGACAAGAAGGGCACTCAGTCGAGTGCATACCTCCACCAGGCTAATTAGTTTACGTTTTGTATCCCACTGAAAGGCCAGGTCTGGATTCAGACCTGAACTAAAATCTAATTGGCTTGTTCTTGTCACTTAACCAACTCGATTACCAAGTTTATTACAAATCCATCAACTTTTTAAAATATCGTAATATATCTGTTTTAGCCCTATTACTCAATGGTGAAAAAAAAAATCGCTTTAAAATTCTCGTATCCAGATCCGTATCTGGATTTTCATCAAAGTGCAATCAATTATTGTGTGTCACACATCCAAACTCTCCACCAAATTTAATCCGAATCTGTCCACAACTTTTTGAGATATCCTGCACACAAACAGAAAAACAAACAAAGAAACACACATGGGTGGAAACAACCTCCGTCCACTTTCAGTGGGCAGAGGAAATAAACATTTGAGGAAAAAAAAAATGATGAAAATCCTCACTGGAGTGAAGTCGATGGCACGCCATTGTAAATCCCCACGCTTCCCACCTAAAGGCCCAGTCACACCTGACGTTTCAGCCAGGAATGGCAACGTATAAAAATGCACGTAAAACGTTGGCGTACGCTGAAGTTTTGGTCGTATTCATAGCATGTTGGTCGTATGCATAACGTGTTAGTAACGGGCACAGAACGTTTCGTTGTGTTAAAGATAACTTATACCAACGAATACTTAGCCTGTTGTCGGTGTTCACAACCTATGCCCAACGATAGTTTAACTTCGTCATAGCGAGCTGCACGTATCGCCGACGAACTCGTGGCGTTCTCTGTTAAAAACCTGCCGCACGCAGATTTAAATCATAACCGCCTGAGAATCGGAAGTGTCAACATCGCAGTCACACCTTGACGATTTAGCCAGCGTATGCCGACCTCTGAAAAATGTGTCTAAAACGCTGGGACACGTCGAATACGGTATGGGTAAGTTGTGTATACGTTGGGAGCACGATGAAAAACAATGAAGTACGGTGGCATATTACGTGGTACGTCTAGTACGTCGTGAAATTTCAAACATGCTGAAAATTTTACGACGTACTCGATGTATGGCTCACAAGTTCCGCATACGCTGGCATAAGTTCTCAGCACGCTCCACAATCGTTTACACACGTCGGCCACACTTTACTTGTAAGTTACTCATAAGTCAAAACACGTCGAGGTAATGTTTAGCATACCCGAAACTTAATTTTTAACCTATGAGTAACGTGCTTTGAACCTATGAGTAGCGTGCTTTGAACCTATGTGTTACGTATCTCAAAAGCACATTGGCGCATGTAGACGAATTTGATTGACGTCTTCCGGACGACTACAGAACTTACTGAACGTGTTTCTAACTTACAGCTACCGTATAATGGCGTATTGGCAGCGTTTAGGGGAATTGGTATATACAAATGGGCTTCACAAGAGAAACCCGTCAGTGTTCCAGACTCCATGTTGAGTAGATGTCAATGTCAGTAGCAGTGGCAGTAGCAGTAGTAGTAGTAGTTCGAGAGAATTTAGTGATGTCGATGTTATTAGTAGTAGTAGTAATAGTTCGAGAGAATTTCATGATGTCGATGTTAGTAGTAGGAGTAGTAGTAGTAGCAGTAGTTCGAGAGAATTGTGATGTCGATGTTGGTAGTAGTAGTAGTTCAAGAGAATTTAGTGACGTCGATGTTCGTAGTAGTAGCAGTAGTAGTAGTAGTTCGAGATAATTTAGTGATGTCGATGTTATTAGTAGTAGTAGCAGTAGTTCGAGAGAATTTAGTGATGTCGATGTTAGTAGTAGTAGTAGTAGTAGTAGTAGTATCAGTAGTAGTAGTTCGAGAGAATTTAGTGATGTCGAGGTTGGTAGTAGTAGTAGTAGTTCGAGAGAATTTCCTGATGTCGATGTTATTAGTAGTAGTAGTAGTAGTAGTTCGAGAGAATTTACTGATGTCGATGTTGGTAGTAGTAGAAGTAGTAGTAGTACTTTCAAGTAACGTGTTGCAAAGTGCGAACAACGTTCGTGTTGCGTGCTTACAAAACGTCACTCATAAGTTAGAAATAAGTTTCGGGTACGCGAAACATTACCTCGACGTGTTTCGACTTATGAGTAACTTACAAGTAACGTGTTTCAACGTGTGTCAACGATCGCATAACGTGCCTACAACTTATGGCCAGCGTAGCGGAACGTGTGAGTCATACGCCGGCATACGTCGTAAAATTTCAAGCATGAAAAAATTTGAGGAAAACCCAAAAGTTCAACGTTTAAAGCCAGCGTACTACCACTTATGGCAGTGTTTTCCAGCATGCTCTTAACATATACAAAACGTACCCATAACGTATTCGACGTGTACCAGCGTTTTACACAAATTTTCCAAAAATCGGCATAAGCTGGCTAAAACGTCAAGGTGTGACTGGGCCTTAAAGCAAAGTTGAAAGATGGCAAAAAGTTCCACCAGGAATGACCCAATGCCAAATTTTGAGTTAAATTTTTTTTCCCCATTTTGACTCATGTGACCCAAAGTCACCACCCCCTGGGGAATGAAACGGGGTCAAATCCAAATAATACTAATAATAATAATAATAATAAAAATCACGCATCTCCTAATGTCGATCAAATATGCAAAGCTTGCTTTTTAATGTGTTTTAAAATGTGCCCGTAATTGCATTTTTCGGTGCTTGACCTTTTGACCCCACCCCAGGGGGCAGGGCCAAACTGACACTACTCTTGCACCTTCTTGCCATGTGGTAATCAAAACTACCAAGTTTGGTGAATTTCTGTCCAACCGTTTAGGAAGAGATAGCGTGACAGATGGACAGACAGAGCCAATTACAATACCCCACTCCCCCCCCCCAGTTTTTTTTAAAAAGTGTGGGGAGAACAAACATACGTACATATGCCATGTAAAAACAGTTCTTCAATTGCAGGTAATTCCTCCATTTTGTAGAGTATTTGGGTTCAAGAGTCGACAATTCTTTATCTGCAAACAGCAGCAGCATTACAAACTTTAGGACTTTCAAAATTCTGACACTCACAGCACAATCAAGTCATACTTCAATGATGATTTTTCTTCAAGTTACAAAGTAGTTACTCCACTTTGGTTTGTCTGCAAAAATCATGCATGGAAATATGTTTAGCATACCTGATTAATGGAAGTAACAAGTGTTTCACCTACCTGCTTTTTGATAGTAACCAGCTGTTTCATAAGCCAGAGAAGAAATTATGTTTGCAGAATGCTTCATGTCAATCGCTCGAGCAATGGTGACTTCAGGAAGAAAGGAAGTAGGAAGGAAGTTGATTATTGACACCACCACCACCACAAAGCATGCTGGATGCTGAATTAAGGTTAAATCCATCATCATCATCATCATCATCATCACCACATCAGCAATTTTCAGTCCACCACTGGATGAAAGCCTCAGCATGTTGAGCATATATATATTTGAAAGTAGGCTGATTGGACATTAGCTCTCAAGATCTCAGTTGGCTCCTTTTTTGAAGAGTACAATGGTGTCTGCTTCTTTCCATTACTTGGTAACTTTCCCTTGTCTCAAGCAAGCTTGATATGGTTTTGCAAATTGTACTGCGATGATGTCGTCTCCTTCCATAATTGTCTATCAATATGTTAAATCCATCGGGTAGGTGAAATCAATGCAAACGATGACAAGACAACAACATTTGTGCAACTTTGATGGGTATTGTTACATTTATACCTTCTTGTGCCTCGGCTTGGCTCTGCACAGTATAAGCTTCCAAGACACGAGGATCCAGGTCCGTGCCCTTTCCTGGTGTCTCCAACAGCCGCGAGGCATGTTCTTCCTGCATTTTAAATTCAGTCCATTTAACTACAACTCATATAGTTACATACAATTCAATAACTCCAACAAAACATAGTGCAAAATTTTACGATATATGAAATATTAACTCCTCCAGTGTTGTGGGACCAGGAACAACATGCTACATGGTTGTTGCTGCAAGGATCCTGACCAAAAGGATATGTGTGCTATATACCACCCTGTCTGATCCAAGCAAGTGGATCTGGAGACACCTTGGACAATTACAATGAAAAGAACCAAGTACCAATGCACATGCAGGAGCACATCCTGCTACAGTCAGGTCAGGTATGGGAGCATGCGCTAGAACAGCACGTCGCTGGGTCCACTTTCTGCCGGTATTCCAGGGACCTCCATCTGGCCATCCCCCAGGCAGATGCCAAGCCCATCCCCATCTCCTTGAAATGCCGATAAACCTGCTGCAACCACGAGGCACGTGGTCGGCCCATTGGCCTCCTCCACTCACGAAACTCCCTCGCTGAGAGAATCTGGTGAGCAGGATCAGCGTCAGAAAACGAGCCACATGTCCATACAGCCGCAGCTGACGCTCACGGACTATGCAGGTAACAAATCTCATTTGAGTCTCTCTCAGCAACCACTCGTTGGACACAAAGTCCGACCAGCGATAGCCAAGGATTCTTCGAAGAGACCTGATCCCAAAATAAGTAAGTCTAGATCTCAGATCCTTGGTCAGTGTCCAAGTCTCACATCCAGAGAAAGACTGGAAGCACCAAGGACCTGAAAACTCGGACTTTCGTCCTCCCGCACAGGTACCGGCAGTGCCACACCCCATTATCCAGTGAATCCATGACTCCCCAGGCCTGAACCAGACGTCTATTGACCTCTGACTCACAGCCAGCAGAGACATGAATATCACTGCCAAGGAAAGTGAATCTCTCCATGACCTCAACATCCTCACCACAAACAGGCACAAACAGGACAGCAGCATCCAAGATGTCATTGAAAGCCTGGATCTTAGTTTTGACACAGGAAACTTGTAATCCCAGCGGCTCAGACTCCTCATTCAGCACGATTCAACACCTAACCCTAACTGCTACAGTATGGGGTTATAATGAACGCAGCTATGCTCCTGAACATCACCAGAGGAATGCTTCTCTTAATTTCACTAAATATTTATGCTTAAATTATTAAATCATAGTAAAAGGTCATTCTTCCTGAAAAAGAATAAAGGAAAAATGACCTCTGAATTTACTTATTAAATGCATCTATTTTAACCCATGGCTCATGACACTGGGATCCAAAGTTTAAAAATAAAAATAAAAAACTCATGCACGAAGTGGATTTGGCCATTAAGAAACTTCGACATAGAAGGCCATTGGGCCCATCAAGGGGTACGCAATGGTTGCTTGTCCATGCTCCATCCTTTTTAACCGCTGATCTCCCATACTCAGAGCGGACGCTCGAACCATTACCCCTACTGAGTCCGATCATTGCACCCCAACGTCCTTGAAATGCAGGCAAAGATTCACCGATGTCTGTCCTGCACAATTTCACATCTCTATCATGCATGACCAAAAAGAACCGCACAGGCACAAGCCAAAACGTATGTCGAGACATGAAAGATCTCATGATATGTCAAGAAAGCTTGTTATCCAGCCAAAAATAGTTTTCACCCTCCTCACTCTCACATTCACCAATACTGAACTTTATGACTGGTCCCCTCCTATGACTGGTCCTGGGTGGTGGCTCCAGCCGACCCACCATCACATTGGTCCGGCTGCAATGGGCTGCATAACCTTTATGATCCCGTTTTTGTCCCATCGCTGCTCGGTGACTTTTGGCGAGTTTAACCAAGTTTTAAGTGACTTAATAGCCTGCCATGCTTCCAGCCCGAGGTAACTCATCGGGTGATGGGTGACTCACCCGGTTCAAACAGATTTGGGAGATTGAGGAAACGAGAGATAACCAATAGGTGAAAGCATCCTGTGTTGTAGAAGAGAGAAAGAGAAAGAGAAAGAGAAAGAGAAAGAGAAAGAGAAAGAGAAAGAGAAAGAGAAAGAGAAAGAGAAAGAGAAAGAGAAAGAGAAAGAGAAAGAGAAAGAGAAAGAGAAAGAGAAAGAGAAAGAGTTATATCGATGGAAGATGAACATGCACAACCATCCATCCAATACAATCGCAACACATATTTATCCACATTTATTACTTCACACTTACCGAAACAGAAACTGTGAAATAACTATCATTATACTATAGACAGACTCTTTTACCCCGTAGAAGTCATAACCACAACGATATTTTGAAAAACAAAGGTAAATCATACACACCTTTATGCTCTTAAATATTCCCGCTGCTACTTTGAGACAGGTATGTACTTCCTTTGCTTCATCCGTGGAAATGCTGCAATGTCAAATAGAGCACAGTACATCATCAATGATCACTGCATGCGAGTGCGCACTTTACAGAGATAAAGTTGTGGAGTCTGAGAATGATGTGCCAAACCCACTCCTCTTTGCCAGCGAGGCGAGACGCAAACTTTGTGTACCACAGGGCCACGTTGCATGCCATCGACACAAGTTCAAACAGTGCATCTTGCTGTGTCCTGGAATGGTAGCACACATAACGGCATAGGTAGGCCTTTACTTCTCTCATTCGATTTGCAATTTCGATGTGAAAGTAATTTTAATACTCCCAGAACCAGTAAACGGACAAGACCTATTCATAATTTGCTGCAAAATTGTTATTCAAGACACACACACACACACACACACACACACACACACACACACACACACACACACACACACACACACACACACACACACACGTCGAATGGATTGTCCACAAGAGTGGGTATTACACAAAACATCTGAACCATGCCCCTCGTTTTATGGTGTCACAAACGACCAGACATTGCCTTTCAACACCTGAAGGAAAATAATTCGAGCATTGTCAGTGATCTGAGAGCACACGGAAGTTACGAGCACCAGATAGCCTTCATAAACAACGCTTTGGATGTCTGAGGATAGATAGGTTGACTGCCGTCTGGTTGGAGCGAAAGTTACCCTTTTGTTAACAAAAAAGAGCAATCAAATATTGCAGACCCTCACTCGGACTCGTTTTGTGTGGTTTTATAGTACGTATTTTATAGATGTACTCACATTCCAATGGTACATCCTTTATAGAGGTACTTGGTTGAAAATAAAAAAATAAAAAAAGATAACGTGTAAATCTGTTTACGTTGGCACATTATGTGTGGACAAACAGACAAACAAATGGACCCGAATGCAATTCCCTCTCCTCTGGTAAGGGTAATTATGAGGACATGCACAATATAGTCAGATAATTTTGCAATGCAACACAACTATGAACACACACACATTGGTTATCAGTCGAAGGACCCCACGGTCAGTCATTTCAGCTCCAACTTCAACACAATCTGCGATGGCAAACACATGAGCATGGGTAGATTCAGGTATACTTCCAAGAGGGAGACACCGTATCTGGTTTATTTGCTTCTTCACGCCGATGGGAAGGTCATGTCTGGGGCTTGTCGATGCACCGGGTATGTTTAAAATGATATTTACCATTAATCATATTTGGGAGGTTTGGAGGAGGGTGGGAGTGGGGGTTGTGTGGACTGTGAGGGCCAATATAAATTTTTTGTTCATTTGTTTGGTTCCACAGCCACAAGAGAAATTGTACTCCATTTTACTTCTCTTGGTAAAAGGAGAAGTGTGTCTGTGTGTGTTCATGTTATATCCACTGCGTCTGCTGGCTTATTATTAACAGGAAATTGTACAAACCCCTACAAGGCCTTCAACATAATTGGAATCTCCCGTGCGAAAGCAGAATCTATGGGCTTATCACTTCGCCATCGCAGACAGGTTGGTGGTCTCGCTGTCTTCTACCACCTCCTTTCTGGTCTTGCACCCTCTGCTCTTTCCATGCTTTGTCACCCCCAAGTTCCTGCAGGGCTCACACGGTCCACCATCAACCCTCTTTCAATAAAACTACCTAA